>JASSUY010023472.1:0-26375 GCA_032466535.1 Forpus xanthops
TCAAGGCTGGGTTGGACATAGCCTTGGGTGACATGGTTTAGTGTGAGGTGTCCCTGCCCATAGCAGGGGGGTTGGAAGTAGATCTTAAGGTCCTTTCCAACACTAACTAGTCTATGATTCTGTATGGATCAAAATAATTATACTGCTCTTCTGTACTACTATCAAGATGTTCCTGACACTACATGCTGCCAGGTTTCAACAGGATGAAATTTCACCAATTAGGGCAGACTTGTTAGTGGCCATTACTTTTAACAGCAATTTAAGAGTGGCTACTTTATGTGTTGCAAGCTTATTTGGTTTTAAAAGAACTGTAGTAGCAAATAGTAAATTCCAGCCTTAGTTTGGATTCCACAGCAATTGCATGCTTTCAAAATAATTAAATTATAATTCCTTTCTATCTTTGAGGCAAAAAAAAATTAGAAACAGTTCCTCACTGTTTTGACCCTGATTAAGATTTTAAACTCTCTTTTTCAGATAGATGGCTTAAGAAAGTTGTATAGTTTATCTCTGACCTGCTTATAGGAAAAATTTAATATCTATTTTATTCCAAATTCAAACTGGAAAAGAAGCAATTGGTGGGGAGAGAAAGAAGTTAATGACTATGGAGATAGGGAATTTTTTAAGAAGTCCCAATGGAAAAAAAAAAAAAACAAAGTGGCAATTTCATTGATGTTTCTGCATCTAAAAAAAAGAATAATTTTTAGTCTAACCAATTTTTTTCATTTGAAGACAAAATGCCATATTCGATTTATGTTTATTACAGAAGTACTGAGCCTAACCCTAAAATCAGTTTTAATTAGAAAATTATTTTGAAAAAATTATGGAAATTTTGATTTTTTTTTTATTCAAAGTATTCATAGGAAAATTTAAAAGCAACTGGGATAAAAACCTTACAGCCAGTTCTAAGATATTTGAGTTACAGTCTTTTTCATACTTTTGCCCTTTCTGTACCATGCAGGGCCTCCAAGAAAACTTCCTGATATAAATTCAAAAAGAATAAGAGCAATTCCATATTCTGATTTAAATTTCTTCATTTCTCAAATATTCTGAATACAAATGTGATTTCTGTTTGTAATTTACAATTCTTGAAAGTCTCCTAATTGCAAGACATCCTAAAATAGATGTAAATTGTCTGGATGAGCATAATTCAATTTCTCATGAGCAGGTGTTCATATAAAAATCAGCAAGTGGGCAGTTGTTGGTGGGGTCAGGGGTGTTAAGAAATTATTTGGCTCAGAGCTGAACTTCCTATTTAATCACAGGGATGACCAAATTAAGTCAAGGTCAAGTATGTGACAGAACAGCTGTGCCATGCAGCGGATAAGGACTGCTGGTATATAAATCGTAAATTTGTTTTCATTTTCTAATCCACTATTTGTGTCTTGCAATTCAAGGCTGCTGCAGGACAGATAGTGGCTTTCTACACTCATCCTTTAATTTAGGCTTTCCAGGTTCAGCTCCTTCACAGGCTGCTTGAAGCCTTTCTGGTGGAACAGGCCCCTACACTCAGTTCATCACTTCAGTAGCTCACTTCTGGTTTGCAAGGAAAGCTTTACAGCTATCAAATATGACAGAATAACCAGCTAATGTCGTTGTCGTCTGTTTCCTCCCTCCTCCGAATAAGAGAGATGTTTAAATCTCCTAACAGAATGAAATGACTGAATTGGGGGCGAGCTTCTTGCCTGCAGAAAACTTTACTCTCACATGTAACCCATCTAGAACTCCTGGTAATCACTATAAATATGCTTTTAACACAGAGTGGGTTTGGTTTCTGTAATGCTTTGGCTGAATAATCTATAATTTTCTGTTTCAGTAAATGAAAATAAATTGTTTTATGGCAGTTAATGTACAGATAATGAAAACGGTAGCTGTGATTTTTTGGTACTCATCTGTCCTCTTACTCCATCTGTTCCCTTCACTCATTTCACTGGAATCCCGCTTCACAAAATGGAATCCAAACTCTATCTACAGCACAGTGTAAGTTACCTAGCTACCCAGCTGAAAGACATTTTCAAAATAAATCACTTTCCTTGTTCTCTGTAGAAGGCAACAGACATCGATTTTGTTGTTAATATATGTATGTCTGAGCAATCCTTCTTTCAACAAAATATACAACTGTCAGTAAATTTCCTTTAATTTCAGATTGTGCACTTCAAAATAATACCATAAAGGCTCATCGTTTTAATCAATTATTGATTACACCTTGAGGACTTTCCACTGCTTCCACTTGATAATGCTTTTAAAATGGTAAGTACCTACATAACTGTATGATATTATAAATTGGTTTAGATTTTTATATCTAATACAATAGCATAAATGCACAGTATTGTATGATTCCATTGGAGAGTATAGCTTTTTTTAAATAATGTTGACTGACTTTTTTTTATTCTTTAATAGTTCTTTGGCCTGTTAGTAATTAAAGATTTTGCTTTGACTGTTTACATGTGTTTAACGGGAAAATAAAACCCAAGAAAGTCCTCCCTCCTTTACAATCCAAGATAGAAGGTACAATGTAAAGGCTGAAATTATTTTTTCTGAGAGATTTTATATAGCACAAACACAGGAGCCACTACTAAAACCTATTTGTTCTATGTGACACTATAAACAAAGAATACTTTCATTATTATCTCATCTTTAAGGCACTGTGGTGAGGTCATTCAAGGGTTGAGAAGGGGGGAGTTGCTGTTGCTCTATAAAAGGGCTCACAGTTCAAATGTAAACATTTCAGTATTCATGGTGTTTTTCTTTTCTATACTACCACAGTATCTACAATACCTGTTCTATGTATCTACGTGCCTTAAATACTTTGCTTTATGCAATTACCATTTTATTATTAGTATCCTATTAAAAGGGAATAGTTACATTTCTTCTGCAGCTGCAAAGGACTTCTGACTGATACATAATATACAAGAATGCTAGCATGCAGAATGCAGTTAACAGGAACAAGGATTTGAAGACAACTTTATCACCAGGATGACAGTAACTGTACTCATCACTTTTGTGTTTGTTCTTTGTTTTTTGTTTAATCCCATGTTAGTTTACCAAAATTTCAGTAGCATAACTCCATAAGAATTTTACTGAATCAAAAGCAGTAAATTACCAAACCTCCTGAGGAACAGAAGGAGCGTTTATAAAATAGGGGATTTTAAAAATACAACTTAAGTTGGAAATGAAATGTTTTCCAAAATGAAAAATGAAACAAGTGCTGGTAATAGCAGTTTGTAAACAGATATTTCATGCTAGAGATTCATCATATTGATGTAGGTGACTAAACAAGATGAGGATTGCCATCCTTTTAATCTTCATGTGTACATTTAAATACACATAACCCATTTCTCCTTTTTATCGCAGAGTCTGAAGTACTTACAAATTAAAGCAAAAAACAAATGGCTGGTATTAATCATACGGAAAAAAAAAAAAATAAAGTCTATATAGCTCCTGTGGCCTTCCAAAAAGTATTAACAATAAAGTATTTGCATAAAGTTGAAGCAAGAAAACATATGTGAGAAAACATGCATCTTTTTGACATCTGCAGTCCACCTCTCTTGATATGTTCTGTAAATAGTGACTACTTATTGAGAGACTAAAACCAAGACAAGGTCCTAGAAAATAAGAGAGGCTGTCTGTTTTAAATATACTCAAAATAGTGTGAATAGATTTGTATCATACAGATACACAAATATTAAACACATTTGAATTATGAATCTCTTTCTGTCTAGTCTTCCTCCTTTTACAAGCAATGGTTAAACTTCCACTAGCTCCTTTCAAAGCAGTATCAACCTTGATTCATTCTTTCTCTACTAATATTTTCTGGCCCACAGAGTATCAATATTAACAATGACTGTCAGAAGACCTGTACAGGCTCCAGTGAAAAGAGTATTCATTTCTCGAAATGAATGCCTGAGCTCTGACTCTCAAATGATGAGAAATATCAGCAAGTCAGCTGCTGTTCATATTGCTTTCTTACTCATAATCAAAAAACAGAGGCTTGTGGACTGCTTAGTAATATAATCCCTTCCTTCCCAGGAATTTGATAGGTTTTCTTTTAAAATAATTTTATTTCCCTGCTTTGATTATAAATATAACTTCAGAAATACGTATGATCCAAGGCTAAATTCCAAACCCAAAAGCTGACACAATATAGGGGGTCAGCAGTAAGGCTGAAATTTCAAATTAATATACTGAGTCAATCCTGTTAAGGTGGGTGTAAGGGTTTCTGAGTTTCAAGGAGTACTTCAGCTGCTGTCTTTTTATGTTTCCCAGACTCACTGCAGAAGTTCATATCAAGCTGTTTCTTAGAGCAGATAATAACCTGTTTGTATTTTGGCAAAAGGAGGCTGCAAAGGACAAAACAGAAGGCACTTCAGCGCACAGGGCTGGAGAGCAGTGTTAGATGGACTGAAATGGAACCAAGCAGGGAAAGTTATCTTCTTCAGAACTAGGGTGAAGGAGGTGGCTGAATGGAGTCACAGAGCTCAGGCAAGTTCAAAGCTGCATGCTGTATTTCACAAAATTAAATCAAACCATGGCCTTTATTTTTTAGATATCTGCAAGAAGAGAAGGGAGATTAAGATGCCAAAGATTATTATCCTTCACAGACAGAGTCACTCACGAATCCAATCTGTATGAGTGCAGATACTTCCAAACATTGATTCACAAGGTTACAGTACTGAGTTACAACTCACATAGTTTTAGTGCTGTGCAACAGCCCAGCAGTCAAAAAATTTATCTCATTAGAACAGTGTACAAATTGACAATCTGTTATGCTGCTTTGCAAAATCATCATGGGAGGAAATATCTTTAGGTTTGCTTTAAACTACCATCTGTCCACACAAAAAGTCAAAATGCATGCATTTGCACACATTTTGCTAGCCAGTAGCAGACATCAAGCATTATTCCTTTCCCCCACCTTCTCCTTAATAGGGAGATAAGTGAAAGTCTTCAGTCAAGGCAAGTACATTTTCTGTGAAGAAAATAAACTAAAGCAACGGGATAAATATCAGTGTGCAAAAAAGCATGATACAGGTGGGATACACAGCCCAGTGCAGACACTCTCTGTTTGCTATATACTGCAGAATATTTACACAAATATACGGAACAGTCAGTGGCAACAGGAGGCAGCACTTGTACTTTAGACCAATCCTAGTCTGTGCCTTCAGAGACCTATTTCAAACCAGCTGGGCATTAACCTAAATAGCACTTACTTGAGTTTGAAATAAATTACACTTGCTTGATCCTAACTTCCTGTTTCAGAGTGCAACAATATTTTAGTTTACCCTAAAGCGAGGACAAAATGAATCATGTAAGTCTAAGTGGATGCATTAAGCATGCTAAATGAGGAACGGGCATAATCATTTAAAGCAGAAGCAATTAGAACACAGGAATGCATTTAAATACTTACAGCAGCAATTATTTCATTTCCAGCTACTTGAGACTATGAGACCATAACCTGAAAATTTAGTCAATGACTTTTGATTTGTAGACAAGTGCTAAACTACAGGATTTTCGTTTTCCATGGTTAACTGATCAGAACATGCTTTTCATTCATTCTTGGTGTTTAGATTTTACTGTTAATGCAGAAAACCTGCATAATACTGAAGGTGCAGTGTCAAATATATGGAAATTAATATAAAAATAACAAGGCCTGTTGCACTTTTTGGTAATTCTTCATATTTAATTAACGTAAAACTTCACTTCTGAATTTTAATTCACTGACAGATAGCTTCATTAACATAAAATTATGATTGCCTGTGCTGTTTCATGCCCCTCTAGAAGGCTAACTGAAAAACATACAAACTTTGGAGAGGGAGAGCGGCAAGTAGAAACACACTGGAAGCAGCCTTAGGTTGCATTACTGAAAGCAAAATTCCCTGTACAAACTCAAATTGAATGCGATCTTGGAGATAATAATAGAAGGGGAATTTCATAAAGCAAGCTGAGGGAATGATAACTGGAGGAACCTGGCAAAGAAAAAAACAGGAGATTCCTCAAGAGGAGATACGAGAAAACAACTATCTGAATTAGTTTGAAGAAATGTTGACAATGTCTTCATATAGCCTTTTGAAAGACTGGGAAACAAATTAGAAGGATTAAGTAGTATCTATCGGTTGTCAGAGGGATATGCCTCTTTTGTTTTCTCCCCATCTTGTTCATCATCAAGTTCAGCATTATCAGTAGAACATTTTTCACCTCATATACAGTTTCAAACAGCAGTCCTGATGCCATGAGTATGGCAAAAGTTGCTCATCTGTGCCTGATTTTCTCTGCTGCTGAATCATCTATCATAATTAATGTATTGAAGAATAAACCCAGTAGAGTTTTCATGATGGCAACCTGAGGAACAATACTAAAATGAGAATTATGTACGTATATGCAGGGTTTAGCCCTCTGTAGAGGACCCAGGCTTGGCATGAAATTGCTTTTCAGCTTGATAGGCAAACAAGAAAAAAATGCACTGATCTTCATAATGATGGTATCTACACTGCAAAGCAAAGAGGTGAAATTTCACTTTAGTGTCATATCTCATAGAAAGAAATAGCATTTGCTTGCTTTATTTATGCAAGTTTAGAGGATGCTGACATACATAGACACAAAATGGATGATCTTTAAGCTCCCTTCCAACCCCAACCATTCCATGGTTCTATGATCAGGAAAATATATGCAAAAATAAATATATTCTGTTCTTAAACTTACTTTAATTAATAATAACTGCCATGTTAGTGAATAATGAACATCTCAAGTAGACCGAGAACCATTTTTCTGTTAGAAGTGCATTAGAGATATAATCTTAGATTTTGCTAATACATCAAGAGTTAAGCTTCAGGAAAAATCAATAAATGTATTACTGATTGCAAAATTTAAACAAACAGATGTCTACTATTAAAATTTTTATTATACCAGTGTAAGACCTCTGGAATGTATTTTTGTAGATGGCCTGACTGTCTTCTCTAATTACATGATTTTGCAGAGAAGAATCATTTGATGAATGATTAACATAATGAATTAAAAAGAAGTTGAAAAAGGGGTAGCAAATGTTTCATGATTCTGTTCATTTATTTTTCCTCTATGAGTCAAAAATATTTCACTAAAGGAAAGTAAATCTTTGAAGAGTAAAATATGCTAGTAAAAAAACAATCTCCCCTATGCAAAATAATACGATATATACAGAACTTGTTCAAAGGCAAAGAAACAAGCCACCTGCATAACCCATCTGGCACAGTGTCAGTACAGAATATCAGGGGAAAGGAAACAAAGGAAAGTTAAATTTTGAAATTATATTTCTATCAGAGCAATAAAGATGTAGATTTTAACTGATACCAATCAATCTCAAAGAACACTAATCCCATTTATTAACCAAAAATAACATTTGTCCCTCCTTCAAAAGCAATCTGGGAAATGAATCTTTCTGCTATCTGTACAGAGCACACAGCCTGGATATAACTTCTTTTAGTTAGTCATCATAGCTGATTTAAAAGCTGTGTGGACATTGCTATGCAGATATTATGAACCAAAAAGACCATTCTTTCAGCTTCCTCCTATCTGAGCCCAGAGGACTTGCCATCAGCAAGTTATGAAAACACACTGCTTCAGCAGTATCTTCATTCTTCTGCTGTGAAAGCACTAGGGAGGTTCTATAACACAAATTTAACTAGGGTGGCAGTCATATGAGGCATTTTTGTACATGCCAAGTGCCACTTCCCCTCATCACATGGTAAGAGTTTGAATATTCATAAACATCAAAACAAGTATGAACATTTTTAATGGGAATTCAGTATAGCAGTGATGTTTCTCTCACCACGTTTTTTCTGCTTTTAATACACACATGAATACTGTCATATCCTCGCCATTTGCCTTAAAATGATGTTCTAAACATTTTTCTGTGTCCATAAATCTTTCAATATCTTACTGCTTCACCTTTAATCACCATGTTATTATCTAACATCCCAATTAGTAGTAAATGATAACTTAGCTACTGAATAATCATGATCTTAACTTAGACTTTGTAACCATAGGAGCATAACTCAGTTTTTCCACCAAGTACTTCAAAAAGTAGCAGTCAATAACAAATTTTAACCTTTAATATCGCAGTGAGCAGAATGAGTTTAGTCAACAATTTTAATAGGACTAATCTCGTATCTAACTAATGTATTCTTCTTAACAAGACAAAGTCAGTAAGCTTCCAATAAAAAATTCTAATTTCTTCATCAGAAACTTCTGTAAGAAGTATTTTTGACTTGTATCTAGACAAGTGACCCAGGGTGCTGCAGGGTACAGCTAGCATAGCATTTTACTTGTCACCCAGAAATAGAATAGACTGTACTGGAGGCTTAGCCTTAATCATATTTAAGCATAGATTCCAAAGACTATGAACTAAAACACAGTACCCTGAATTTCATCTTCTGTCTTCAGAAACACCTGGATTCCTATCTTCTTCACCCAGATAACTCCATTGAAGAGCACTGATTACACTGGTATTTGTTTCAGAAATAGAAAGCTAAAGCATACAAAAACCACTTGTCACAGCTAGAAGACAGAGAACAAAACATAAGTCAAGTCTTTTGTGGTATACAACTTTAAACCCTCTCTCTAACACTAGCCTGAAAAGGGCCAGGACTAAGAAATGGACATGTTTGTAAACCTAGAGCCCAAAGAATCTGATGAGTTTTCATAAAGAGCTTACAGCATTGACCTCCCTATCAAAGAAGTCTGCAGCAACTCCAGCTTTAAGCAATGTAGAACAATCCAGATTCTATCACCTAGGAGTGGCAAAGCCTGAAGGAAATATTGGGAAAAACAATATTTATTGAGTCTAAATTTCCATTTCCACCTTAAATACAATTCTAACATGATCATGCATATGAATTTGGATTTAATAAATTCTGTGTAAGAAAAAAGTCTGTTTACAAAAAGAAAACTTGTATGACACAAATATATGAAACAAACCCTTTTCCTCAAGCATGAATGAGAATTTATTTTAAAGTTTTTTTCTCCAATGGGCATTTAACAGAAGTTTCATTCATCTAATTGCTTTTAAAATGACAAAAATCGATGTTTCTTTCAAAATAGGCATGAACCAAAGTTATCTCATGATGAGGCTTGAATTATCTTTAGTTCCTCCTCTTCAGAATTTTTTTTATGAAAGAGATTTACAAAGAGGTTCAGTTGTGTTAAATTAAGGTTGTAATGACTGACAGATATCATATTTGAAAACAGAATCTCTTTTATCAAAGAGAAAAAAAGGTGCTCCTGAGTACAAAAGCAGTATGTTTTTTGGCTCCCTGTATGTGATACTGCCATTACCCTTTCTTACTAGACAACATATCAGCTAAAAGCTTCACTTCCTGTCCACTTTTTTTGTTCACTGATCATAGCATAGGGATGTGGATGAAACTCAGGAGTCATTCTGGAGGAAAAGGAATTCAAAATTTAAAAAGACAAAACAACCACGACCCTCCTGCCCTCTCCCGCCTAAATTCACCAATACACTACATCCCTGCCTGAAAATTGCTTTCAGTAACAGAATGGCAGAAGCCTCTGAAGATGATGAAGTATCCTGGGCTGCATCAAAAGCAGTGTGGCCAGCAGAATGAGGGAGGTGATCCTGCCCCTCTACTCTGCTCTCGTGGCACCTCACTTTGGATATTGTGTGGAGTTCTGGGGTCCTCAACATAAAAAGGTCATGGAACTGTTGGAGAAAGTCCAGAGGAGGGCCACAAGGATGATCAGGGGACTGGAGCACCTCCCCTATGAAGATAGGATGAGAGAATTGGGGCTGTTCAGCCTGGAGAAGAGAAGGCTACGTGGAGACCTCATAGAAGCCTTCCAGTATCTGAAGGGAGCCTATAGGGATGCTGGGGAGGGACTCTTCATGAGGGACTGTACTGAGAGGACAAAGGGTAATGGGTTCAAACTGAAACAGGGGAAGTTTAGATTGGATCTGAGGAAGAAATTCTTTCCTGTTAGAGTGGTGAGGCACTGGAATGGGTTTCCCAGGGAAGTTGTGAATGCTCCATCACTGGTGGTGTTCAAGGTCGGGCTGGACATAGCCTTGGGTGACATGGTTTAGCGGGAAGTGTCCCCGCCTCTGGCAGGGGGGTTGGAACTAGATGATCTTAAGGTCCTTTCCAACCCTAGCTATTCTATGATTCTATGATTCTAAGTGGGCTTCAAATACTTATCAACAAGAAAGTATATTATAATATTAGGAAGTCTGTTTCTTTTTATTGATACTTTTTGAATTGTTCATACAGAAAATTTAAGATTTTTGTTCTCAGAGAGAAAAATCTGCCTTTTTAAAACTTTAGCTTTATGGAAACGTAAGTGATATTTCTGAAAATGGACCTGCCTAAGACGACTTTGGATCTTTAAACTGATACACGGGATGTGTGTCTTTTAGATCAGTGTCTCCTCAGCTTAGGAAGGACCAGCACCCAGAACATAATGAGCTAAGAAAGCTATTTGCAGCTTTAATAATGCACTAGTAATTCTATTTCAGTTACTTTTAACTTTAGAGTACATTAATTTATCTATTTGGTTTTACAGATGAGTGAATTTATGATTTTTGTAAAATAAATTTAATTCTTTCATCCAAGATATCTTGTGTAAACAGAACTGATAAGCATTAAAAGCATCAGCATATTATTCACTTTCACTGTTTTGCTAGAATGCCCCTAAATGTAGGAGCAACAGTTATTGATAAACGCAAGTAAAATTCAAGCCCACAAAGAGATGTATAATTCATATGTTAGAATGTTCTTGCATATATATGGATTATCTTTACAATCAATTCACAAGAAAACAGGAAAGGTACCTAGAGGGTACATTTTCAAAGCTTTATACAGGAGTTACACTCATTAATTCTATTAATGAATAATAAGATTAATGTATACATCACTTATGTGTCCTGAAAGTTTCACATTTGGACCAAACTTAAACAGATTAAATAAAAAAAAAAAATTAAAAATCCTAATAACATGTCAACCAGTGATTATTCCTGTCTATTCATGCATAAGCTGCTCAACAGTACTTTTGTGTTTTGTTGGAATTACCACTGCTGGAAAGCAGTAATTCTAAGACAGATTTTATTGTTTCGGCTACGAACATAGAAATATTCCTGTCCTGCTGAATCTTCCATTTCTTCTTTCCACACTGTAAAAACAGGCATCTTGACATCTCTACAGAAGATACTACCCAGCATAACCATGTCCTCTACATTAAAAAGGACATACAGGTTAATGAAATGTAGGATCAGCATTTCTCTGGCAGTGTCTGCACATATTCTGTTTGCCAAGCTACAAAATACATTCAAACTTTTTGGTTTTTCATATATAAAAAGCAGCTTTTGGGAAAAGTGCCCAGACAAACATCTGTGGATGAGGGTTTTTTATTTGCTCACAGAATAGACACTGCATCATAAGGATCGAACTTATCCACTTTGTCTCTCACAGGCAATCTAAAAAAAAATCCACATTTAGTTGCCTGAGGATTCATTTTTCTTATCTCTTTAATCCTGAAAAGGACCATAAAAGGAATCAGGTGAAGTCAGTTTTCACAATTACTACACTAGATCATCTTCTTAGGCAACAAATCGAAACCATGAGCTCATTCCACACAACCTGCAAAACAATTTCCATACAAAATGGATTTTGGCCAGACTAAACTGGCATATAAGAAAGATTCTGGTCAAAAATTTTAAATCAGATACAAACTAGTTGACATTCCTTCCCAGTGCCATGTACATCAATTAAACCCTGTAGAATATTTTCAGTCTGAGATATGTTGAACTATTGACTTTTTTCACTCAGAATATGCATCAGAAATATTTGATAAAAACCTCTGAAGAAAAGTAATTGAGGCAAAAGTTAGACACATGACTAATTTTCCTTTATCTTGAAACAAGTATTATCATGAAATAAATTACATAGGACTACTTCTGCTATTAAGTTTCAGGAATGCATGAGCATTTTGTACTACTGCCATTATATATTCTCAAAGCCAAACTCAGGAATTTTACCTGAAAACCAACTATTTCATAACATACATGATTAAAATCCTATTTACAGGAAAAAAAAAAAAAAAAAGAAAAGAAAAAATTAAGAGAGAGGAAATTTAAATCAAAGAGGTAAATTAAATCAATTCAACACTGATAGACAAGGCGTGTCTTAGATGCAGTAATAAGTTCATGCTTTTCGAAGCTGTTCAGTTTTAGATGAGTTCAATTTAATAATTTTAATTCTATGCAGATATTTTCTTTATTCCTGTAAAGCTAGCACAAAAATTGTCTAAGCTATTACAGAACTAGGGTCTACTTATTCTATAATTTTCCATGCACTGTTAAGGGGCAAGACAATTGCTTAGGAATTTTATGGAATAAATCTTAATGAGAGTTCTGAATGTCTCCTACTTCCTAAATTCAAAGCTGAAGTCTGAAGCCAGAGTGTTTTGGACAGTGCCAGACAGAGATCCCGAAACACAAAAAATTAACTGGGTTTGGATTAATACCTGTCTAATTACACAACATCTTTGTGAAATACCACCAGAAGATATCCCTTCACCCAGAATATCATCAAACACACTGGAAAATGAAAAGCATCTCATAAAAGAGAAGTGTTTAGCAATTCCATTTTTCTGCTTTGTGCATCTGGTGTAGTTCTGAATGCACAACCTATATATAGCATCTCTGGATGAAATAACCAAAGGGCAGAACAATGACAAACTCACTGCTTTTCCCAAGCAGAATCTTGCGTCAACTCCCACCCAGGCAGCAAGTTGATAAATACAGTGTCGAAGAAAAGGTACAGCCAATCACCAATTATACCTTCAGTTTCAAGGTACTTCTAATTAATAATTAAGTAACATTCAAAGCAGAAAACTTCCATATTTCTTACAAACCTTAGAGTTTGCTATGAGAGTTATCATATTTTGATCACTATCCAAAACACTGAAGCTACCAAACAGATGTGTTGGCCTATATGAGCCCTTCTAGCTAAATTATGGAAATCGTTTAAACCCATGTCTCAGTTCTGAGTATTTCTGAAGAAGAAAACATAATTTGACATGTTAGCTTTAAAGGGACAGACTACAACTGTAGAATTAAAATGCATCAGGGCATGACAGGCAAGGAAGGAAAACGTTTCCCACTACAATGACTGAACATGCTGAGGGTGCTGCTGAGACACTGATCTTTGTGAGGAGATTAGGAATAGGAAGCATTACACATCTCTCATCTTCTTTCCCCAGTAACAGCCAGTCACTGTAAGAAAGTAAAAAATGCACATATATAAGGTGCCATATTTCTGTTAGCAGGGAGATATTTATTTGCTCCCTCCATGTTCTGCTGTAATTGGTTTCCAGTTGGCATTACAGTTGTAAACCTTGCCCAGTAGGAGCAATAGCTCTCCTAACAGCAGGTAATTGGAAGTATTTTAATGCTTTACTTTAACAAGCATTCACCAAAGTCTGCTTGATTACCTTGTTATAATATTTTATTTGTTCAGCATGCTCTAGTAATTTTAGACTTCCAGTGATACTTCAGTATCTTTGTAGAGCCAATATTCCTTTTTTGCACATATTATTAATTGTTCAGAAAGATATTTGGAACTTTAAGATCTGCACAGGCTCCTTGACCCGAAAAGTTGGATTAGTATTACACAAGCCACAAATGGAAAAGTGTTTTAGAATAAGATGATTAAAAATAGCTTGGTAACATTGTGGTTAACCATAGTTTATATGTCCTATCTCAGGTCAAATAGTTTCTAACTTATGCTTGGTCATGCTTACTGGAAAAGTTGCAATTTTTATATTTAGATATATTTATTTTTTAAAACAGACTAAGAAAAGAGATGAGGGAAAATTCTTTGTAAGTCTAAAGGAACATAAATCAAGTAGAATTAGATATTCAGAGCAATGTAATCTGCAAGTTACTGAAATGCACACAATACTTCTTGCGGTTATAATCTTTTCATTTACTTCAGAGCTAAGTCAATGTTAGGTTTCAATTTTACTGCTCATGTATGCAATTTAAAATAAATAAAAAACATATCTATGAAAGTCTTTCCACATGGTATTAGACAAAAAGTCTTTCTTTTCATTGCATATGTAGTATCAAGTTATAAATATGAAAGCTCTGTTTGTCTAAGGAGGCCACCTGGGGCTGTGCCTTGTGATCATATAGCCCATTTATTGCATCTCTAGCTATGAAGTTGTGCATAAGTAGCTCATGCAAATCAGATAGATGGTTCCAAAGATCAGACTATGCCTGTTGTGTGTCAGAATTTTGTCAGTCAAGGGGCTAGGAACCAGTCATTACACATCTATTCTATTAAAATGCAAAACAGAGAACCTTAAGGTTCTGTATACATTTCAGGAGGATTACACTATTTGAAATAAACAATAAGGTTAGAGTCACATACAAGTGATTCAATGTTTAGGCTACTCCATGTGCTTTTATTTTCTACCCTTTTTCATTCTTATAGGTCATAAAGATTGTCTAAGTGCACACAGATTAGAAATTTCATTGCACAAAAATATGCTTTAATGCACCACAGAGATCTGCTTCGCTGTTAAAGAATACAGAAGGTATTTGAGAGAATTTTAACTGACTTGGCAAACATGGCAAAAGCATAATGAGGTTGCATCGTAGCTGGTCAAGACTGTCTGAGTCCATGAAACAGGATGGATCATAATACAATGTAATGGTCTGTTCTGACCTCCTTAAGCAGTCCATGAAAACTACAGTTTAGGCTCAAGCAAGCTGTAGTTGAGAACCGTGACTAGCTACAGGTGGGAAGCTCTAGCTCAATTATAAATTGAGGCTGTCAAGAGGGATGAGTGGCATACCTGGTTTATTTATTATAATGCACAAATGAGAAAGGAAGGAGGAGTAAAAGGCTATAAAAATGAGGAACTAATTTTTAGGTGCCTGGAGCACCCTTCACTCAACTGAAGATAGTAAAAATCATGATATGCTGCAATTAAGCTCTTCTGTAGTTGTTCACACCAGTAACCACACAGGCCATCCAAAAGTCAGACTTTAATTTTCTAGAAGTCTCCTTCACTGATGGTTGTGTATTGCTTGGAGCAGCTTAATGTAAAATAGAACTTATGTAGAGCTGGGTAGGAAATTACTGAGAAATTGAAAATCCTGTCCAAATAAAATTCAACCTAGCATATTTCTATTAGCAAAAAAAATTAAAATTGAAGCTATTTCAAATGTTTAGTTTGGGAACTTACCCTTTTCATGGTGAGGATTAAATTAAAAAAAACATCCAAACCAACAAACAAAAAAAGGTCACAAACAAAAAACCCAATCAACAATAAAAAACAAATCCAACCAAAACACAAAACAAAAACAAACCTGGAAAAAAAAAAAAAAAAGAAAGTAAAAAGCTCATTAAAATGAAAAAGAAAAAAAAAAGCTCAAAAAAAAAAAAAAAGAAGCCCATTACTGAACAGATCCAATTTTGAACCTGGAAAGCAGAATATCATGTATGAAGAATTTCAGATCAAAGCCAAATCATTCTACGAAAAATGTGCTGCATACATAAATAAAATAGAACTTCTTAAGAAAATATTCATTCAGGGAAAAAAAAAAAATCTATTTCAGATTGTAGTATTTTCAGTCAGATAAAAGTGATTAAATTTGTGGTAACTACATACAACATTCCTTTCCGAATATAATGATAGAGCAGTAGTATTGTATGGTGACTGGTTAATAATATTCTCTTTCTCTATCCTCAGTATTAATTTATACCCAGATATCCTTAATCTTAATGGATTTAAAAATATTCATGAACTTAGTTTGGTGTTTTCCTAGCACATATATTTGAAGCACTGATTCAGCATTCCCCAAATTTGTCACCTCTGTTGTTTTTTGTAGGACAACAGATGGACAGATTCCTCAAAATCTTAATACTCCTATTACTAGCAAACCTTTAGCATTCATAGTTTCTTAGTATTTTATGCTCCTAGTCATGTAAATAACTGCTGATTATTTGATTGTAATGAATCATAGTATGACAGATCTTTTTACAGATGTTCAGAGAATTATTCGTTCTTCTTAAGAGATTTGCAATATACACAGTCTTTGTATTTAGCAGTGCTTATGCTAAAAATAATCAACAAAATATTAATCCACATCTGAATGTCATTGGGAATGTCAGGGAAACATTTGAACAGCGAAAGCACAATCTGCCTTATGTACCTGAAGTCCTAAGCAGGGTTGAAAAACCATAACACAGGAGTATATTTTTCATCTTCCTCTGAAAGTGCCAGCACATTTAAGACCATCACTCATAACAGTAAATCAAAATCTCTCAGTATTGCTTGTTGAAACTGGCTTTCAAGACAGAGGGCAAACAAAAAGACCTTTTAAAATAAGTTTGAGGGCATATATAAATTGTCTGAACACTGCCACAGACAATCAGTTTTAATAGCATATATCCAACAGCATGTATGGTTACTTGCTGTTCTGGGAGCCTGCCAAAGAGACCTATCTAGAAGCTGGGGGGGAGAGGGTGGGGGTCAAGTGTGTGGATCAAGAGAAAACTGATAATAACCCATAACTTTATCTATTGTAAAGCCTTTCATTTAGTATCCATCATCATACAATCAGTGTTCCTGACACAGCACTAATTAAATCTTCATTTTAATACAGGAATGCTTTTTTAAAAAGCCTGAAATTCCCTATCTGTTGACAAACTGTACAGTAAAGCATTCAAGATTTCTCCTACTGTGCAACTTTCAGAAGAACATCTGAGAATTATTGATGACACAAGCATCACTGAATCATTGACTGGTATAAGACCACCTGAGTTTTGTAGATTGAGAACAGCTAAGCAGCAGAAGTGTTTAAAATTTGGTGTTTAACCAAATCAGCAGGAAACCTTACAGTACCTCTTAATACAGTACCTAATTAATATCTCTTAAAATGTACTCCTCTTTTAACTTTTAGGAAATGTATCACTAAAAAAAAAAGCAGCAACTGCCTTTTTGTAAATAATTTAAATGAACCGTATTTCTGACAGACACTGGTAACTTTGGTTAGTAAGGGTTTATTTTACTACTAAATAAAGTGCTTTGATGAGACCAGCTTGAGCAGTACCTATGTGGACTCTAAATAAAGCTGTGTCTGCTCTGAGAAAGTACGGCACGGGTGTGTGCTGACAAACAGCGTTCTGGTTGAACCACTAAGAAAAAACCTTCAACAGCTAATAATAACAGCCCGTGGCAGCACTTCAGATGCTGAGCCCAGAGGCCAAGAATCCAGCTAGCATACTGCTCAGCTTTAATGAAACTCATAAGTTGGTTTCTTCCTACTCGTGCACATTCACTGCTACTGACATCATGAAATGCAGCCTTATGGCTTTTCACCTTAACTAGCAGTGTGAGTACCACACTGTTCAGATTGGAGGAAGGCCAGGCACCATGCCCGAGAGAGACTAGAGAAGGCAGGAGGCACTGCCAGCACCAACCATTAGTTCAGTGTGGTTGGCAGCTGTCAAGCACATATGCTGCTGGGTCTGCCCTCTTCACCTCCTCAGTGTGCATTCTGATCTGGTCTTGTTGCTTGGTCCAGCCCATCAACCTGGGAATTAAGCTTGGTCCAGAAATGTGATTTTCTAAAGTAAAATGTGTTGGAGAGACCCTAAATCCAGACCTGTACCAAATGTTGCATGATCATAGAACCCTAATGGCCATCTGGCCAGCTTAAGCTCTTGCACTTTAAATTTATGGATCTGGAAGAAGACAAGGAGGAGTTTTGCAGCCTTCAAGCTCTCTCATCTAAGAATGGAGAGCTCCAATTTTCACTTCCAGAACTATTTGTGTCTTTTGCATTCAGAACAGCAAGGATCAGATGAAAGCCTTAACTTGGAAGGTCTCAAAACCAAAGCAGATACAAGATCTGCAGCTTTCCTTCATTGTAGTATCTCCTACTTTGCCAGTTTAAGGCCCTGACCACCACTCTGAAGCACTGAGATCAGTGTACATGACTCAGGCTGACAGCAATTTGGGGTGCCAATCTGCACAGCAATAAACAGAGACATTCTTTATTTGTATCTTCCTACACCCCTTTACCAAATCTACCTGTTTGTCAAAGTCAGGACAGCAGCTAAATCTGAGACTGAAGAAGGCACTCAGCTTCTTACAAAAGGAGAATTTATCAAAGAATTATAAAATATATTTTGACATAGTCCATGACATAAAAATCAACTTGGTTCCCCCAGGGTCTAAACATTTAGGACTCTCTTCTTCCTTGGCTCTTTTCCTGGACTTCTGATCTTTTTTTGCCTTCTCAATTTATGTCTGCAGTGCATTTTCAGAGAAAATGGCATGTAAAATTTTAAACTTCTATTTCTTTTTATATAACATTTCTAGTATTCTAATCTGTGCTGATTTTCTACTATAGCTGAACAGTCTAATTTCTTCAACACACCTCTTCAGATTTTCCAGTAGTCGATGGCTGCAGTCATCTAAACAGTGCATTATAAATATCCGCAACAGTAGAAATGGCTCTTCTATCATGTGTTCTTAGGCAAGAGACATACAGCAATACTGAAGTGTCACTTTAAAATAACATTCGTTTCTGAACAGATGTGAAAGAGCTTACTTTCATATTAGTCCATGTAAACCTACATAATCTCCTAACAATCTGGGATCTAAAATATACTTTTCGTGCATCTCTGCATACTCATTTGACAAGTTTGATAACATGCTTTGGCTTGCTATGGATGACTGAAATTTTGCAGAAGCTGTGTACCCCAACAAGCTCACAGAAATGTACAATTTACACCAAGATCTGAAAACTGCTTTGTAACTTGTCTAAGTGCTTTTACAGCAGGGTGGATATCAGCACAGTGGATTCAGGTGGTAAAATGATTTTAATAAAATCTAAGCTACACAAATGATGGACTGTCCAACCCTTACTGAGTACCGGTCCCTCTGGGTACTGCCATTTCCTGGTATTCCATGTACTTCCAGGTAAAAAAGCCCCATAAAAAGAAACATTTATATTTAATTTTCATAAATTATACTTTCACAAGTCCACATACTCAAAGTTACATTAATTCAGCTCTGGTTTTATGCAGCAGATGGTTCAATGGGGCTGACCTTCTCAGTCTGCCTAATGTCTCCCCTTAAGCCAAAGGTTCATTTATAACTGTCCAATATCACATCCTTTAGATGTCAGTAGACCAAATAGAGGCATGGTTTTCCTAGAGGAGAGAGAAGTGATAAAATGTGTCTATAAATGAAAAAACTTACTGAACTTCCAGGGAATAGGAGACATTTTCTATCAGTTCAAACTACTTATGCTGCTATTTATAGAAGCTACTTTCATGTTAAGGACTTTTCAAGGCTGATACAGTCTGGTAGAAAAGCTTGTGCACTTTTATGCAGAGCTTGGTATCCAGCCCTAAGTTGTGGCCCTAATGAAGCTGGAATGAGTTGAACTTTCACAATATATATTTTACTGAATAGTGACAGTTTGCGAGACATTTTTCTAAATCTTAAAATCACATTAGCTTCTATTGAAAAAAAAAAAATGCAAAAAGCAGAATTCGAGCAAAATCATAGCTATTCCTAAGCTACCTCTGTATCTTTTATTCTCTTTGCCTAGCATAAATAATATTAACCACAAAATACCCAGTTGAATGCAACAGTATTCCCTTTTTGTTATTACTGCCCAGTGTTAAAGATTGATAGAAAACATTTGTTCTTTTAACACTCACTTTAGGCTTAAAAAATCAGAAAAACAGTGCACTTAAAATAAGCCTTTGTTGAAAGATCTATTCAATGTCTCAGTTGTCACAAAATCTATTACAGTAACATGCATGAGATCTAGAGGTCCAGTACAAAGATGAGTGTATCTTTCATATCCGCAGCAGGGAGATCGCTATTTTCTCTCCTGTCAGAATGGTATATTCAATAAAAAGAGAGAATATAAATTATATAAATATATACATATATAGTTGTGGGTTTTTTTTTTTTTTTTGGTTTTTTTTTTTTTTTTTTTTAATCTCAAGAAATAGTAGAGATCTTAGGAAATTAAGAAAAATTGACTCCACCATAGCTAGTACAATACTAGGCGTTTTTGGAAAAATAAACTGAATCTTAGGATAAAACATATACATTGCAAAATTCTATACTTTGGGTGGCTGACTCAAGAAAGTCTGTCCTCTGTGTTCCCTATGGTTTCGTGCTGCATCCCTAAACCTTTTCTTTTATTCATGTTCCTCTTAAGGAGAAGTTCATTGAATTTTCTGTATAGACGTGTATCCATGTAGCTTATACCAAAAGACACAGCCCAATCTGCTTTTGCTGCATTAATTAGCAGAAGAAATTATCTACAGAAATTTTAAAAGCTGAAGTTTTAGCAGGTGGTGTTTGAAAGCACAAAGTACCAGGTATAAAGAAGGAAAAGACAGATATAGTTAAAAAAGAATCAGGTCATTCTCTGTATTATGTTTTTTCATAAGCCATCTGGATAGTACAAATAGTATAAGCAATAGAAAAGGGACTGTCTGTAAGGGTTAACACCCTCCTCCATGGGTTCAGATCCAACATTTTTCTATTTCATTAGCATCTGATCCTTTACCTGAATCACTTTCTCATTCTCTTGAGTATATTTTCCTAAATTATGACAGGAAGAGTGGTAGTAGTGTAAAACTTATCTTGAAATATTTAAGTTTCCTTAGAAAGTTTTGTCTTAATTGCACAAAATATAATTGCAGCAGGGAATAAACAGAAGAGAAAGAAACGGAGCCCAGTTTCTGCCAGCTTTATATAGAGCCAACATTAGTGTGGCAACTGGTACTGACACTGAATACTTTCAGGAAGTTTTCATTCACTGTAAAACTTTGCAGCAATACTAGAAAATAGCAAATAGTGTCTGGACAGGGCACAGTAACATCATGCTCTCCAATGAAGTTTTGTTCCATGTTACAAAACCAGGGCACCCAGCAAAGTAGAATTCACAAAAATATCTATGATCACTCTCACTTTCATGTTTATACTGCCTGAATTGGGTTTTTAAAAAGAAAGACTTTTCCCCCAGAATAATAGCCCTTGGCAGCATCTGGAAAAATGACCCTGCAGTGAAATCTATAACACAGACTGTGAATGGATGTCATGACAAGAGAACAGTCTTATATTAAAAGAAAGTCAAAAAAACCTAGCACAGTGATAGTTTGTGAGGATGGAACAAGCATTGTTAATAAGAAAGAACAATGAAACCATAAAATTATACTATGTCCTCTTACAAATATCACAACAGCTTGATTCACAGCCCTTTCTAATTAATAAGCTGGTAATTAGGAACGTTTTAATTATACGATTGTAAAATGAAGGAAATCAGGATAAAAGGAATCACAAGAGCAAGCTTAGATGGCATAGATTCTACTAATATGGAATATATTTACTTGCTTGTTTTAGGCTTCTTTGCATTACCCTGACCTAATGGAGATTTAAGATCTCTATAATAACATGTAGCAAGGTGTTGTGTTCAGAGTAACAGGGGCAGTTATTCAGTAGGGTTTACAAGGCATACAGAACTTCTGCATCACATCAGATTGACATCTGAGATCTTTTTTTTGGTGTCTAGGTCAACTTTATAGACCTACACATAAATACATATAAATGCACATTCTCTGTGTCATTTGAAATGCCAGCACATGTCCTCAGTTTTCCTCTCTCTTTACATGTGTCTTTCATAACACGTGACCCATATTTCTGCAAAGATGGGTAGATGGTTGAATCCAGCTATCTCCCATCAGCTGTATTTCTTCATGGTCATCCAAAAAGGGAGTACTAGTCCCTACAACTAACAGCACAGTTTTATAGTATCATTTATTATTACATGCAGACAATGGACACACATGTTCAGGTACAGACCTAAATAGCTTAGGCATGATCAAAGTGTGTTGTAAATACATTCTGGGGAGTCATCAAGAGGAAATCAGGAAGGTTCATTACCCAGTAAAGTAAAAACAGTTGTAGACCCACGCACATTTAGTCACTTTAAAGAAAGTAATGTATTCCCCTAGATTCCTTTTGTAAAATCTCAATCATCCAAATAAATGACCTGTGAAATAAACCTCTAAATTAGTCCACAGCTTTCAAGTCTCTCCCCTACCAAAATCTCTTGAGTCTTTAATGGGACCACGTCTTCCTTATAAAACAACCTTTAAGCTTCATAGATTTATTCCTTTATTCCACAAGAAGCATATCAGAAAGAAAAAGTACAATTCCCCCCCCCCTTTTTTTTTTGTTCTAGGAAATATATCAGAGGAATGAATGGTAAATTCACACACACAAACCTGTTCTAGAAACAACTGCAAACTTATCCAATGAATAAAATACAGCTGTGCTGTTTTGTTTATCTAAAAAAGGCACAACTAAGTAGCACGGAGTAATTTTTTAAAATTTGCAGTTCTTTTTTGATATAAGAGCTCAGAATACATTTTGGCAAATAAACATGAGCACTGTTAAGTAATCATGATCTAATTATTGATACTGCACAAACAGAAAAAGACTACATTGATCATAAATTTTTCATGCCACAAGCTATAGGAACAACTAGGATGATATATATTGATGAATTTTGCTTTTAGCTGCTTTTTAGGCTAACTAAAATGTCAGGGTTTTATATCTGTATGTAATTCAATGTAATTCTACAATTCACATATCTTTATAACATTAGAAGTACAGTCACCACTACAAAAAAAGGAGAATTTACTAGCAGGTAGCATCTTAGAATAATTTAGAGAACACGGAGCAAACCCAATAATAATTTAGCAAATAAAATATAGTTAAATGTCAACTTTTACATGGTATCCATCTCACTTTAAGAAGTGACATGGAAGCAAAAGAAGTGTCTCACCTTAGTTATCAAGTGCCTGTAGCAAGAGCATCTGTACATTAATTGGTTTATTTTGGTCTTAAATGTTTCATATATGTCCGTCAGCAGGTTCACAAATGAAAGAGACAGGCACAAAGATCCATTTCAAGAAATGGGCCCCATCAATACTTACTTTTCAACAAGCTGAAGGGCTTTGACAGCAAGTTCTTGTAGGTTTTTTGATGCCTTAAGGAAGTGCGCACACACATATAGGAAGTCCAACATACTATTGTTATACATGACTTTCTTCACCTGCATGCAGCTGTGTGTGAAGTGGCACATCTCACAGCTCTCCTTCCATCTCACTTGTCCAGCCACAAATTCACTGTGCCAGGGTTGACAAGCTGAGCAAGGGGGTGAAAATAGAGAAGGACCTTTTCTTACATACGAATTCTTGGTTTGAAAGTGTTGCACCTTCTCTTCTGAATAATGTAAGCTTTCCCTACCTTAAAATGGCACTGTGGTCTGTCACCTCACCTGCTCTCAAGTGCTGGCTCTTTGCCAGCTGATCTCCAGCACTGCACATTACACGAGAGAGCTGGGTGGGTTATGGGAAGACAAGTCATATAGCCTGACTTGATGTGAACCCCTAATCACAGACTTCCATTCAGAGAATATTTTTTGATATAGGACTGCAATTTGAAAATACAAATCTTCAGACCTCCACCACAAATACAGAGGAATGGCTTCAATGAGGAAATAAAAACTTTTTATCTGCTGAAGTCTTGCCCTGTAACTCCTACAGGATTTATAGTATTAAATTCCTATTGTTGTTTTAAAGTCTCACTGCCATACTATTCTTTACTTTTAAGCCTCTTTTTCACTTTCTTTTAATCACAAATGTTCCCTCAAACCCATGCAAATATATTTTGAAGAAGATTAATTCTCTCATGATTAATAAAAGTCTACTTAAATTATTTTTCAGCTTTGTTATCACTGAATATTGTGAAGTCTTATAATGAAACAAATTCACTACAATATTAACATTTTAAAGACTTATTTAGAACATAAACAGTATGCATACTGAGCACCCAGACTTTGTTCCAAGGAAGCAAAATGAAACTGGATCATTTGATATATTCCCTGTTATATTGCAGATCAGAAACATGCTTCAGTTCCTTCATTGTGTTTTGCATAATATTATCCATAACACATTTGTTGTTTCCTTTTCATTACTGTTTCACCCTGGCCTTACTCAGATCTAGAATCAACCTGTCTCACAGGACAACAATTTCTCTGGCTTTGGGAACAGCTGAATAACTCAGAGGACCCCAAGCTTCATTTTCATTCCTATATTTGCATCATTAATCTGGAAACAATTTCACCTGCAAGTAACTGCATAAACCCTTATAATTTGATTAAACCTAGAGAGATGAGACTTGCAGTGCTGGTGACCAAGCAAGGCTACTTGTGTACCAATGGCTGTCCCAGCCCCAGGATCACAAGGCATGAGCACTTCTCTGGGCTCCCCCAAGAGAGCTGTGTCACCAGCACCCATCAGAGTGGTTTGTTTTTTTTTTCCTCTCCCATCTTTTTGTGCACACTATCAGCCTTTCAAATTATCCCTTAGTTCAGTCCCAAATTTACTTTCTGACAGAAATGCCACTCATATTTTGCACCTAGTCAGCAAAGAAGTGCAGCATTAATTAATTTTGAGTTAATATCACATTCTATTTCTGCTTTTATTTCCAGCTCTGTCAGAGAGATGTTAAATTCTAATCAATCTACTTTGATGGAATTTTATTTTAAATTCAGGAATATATTCTTATTTGATCTTATAAACATCTTCCACTTTTTTCTATCTACAGGTTCTATATTTAGAGCCTTAAATACTTGACTATTACCCTATTTAAAAAAGCCCTAATCTGTCGTCATTTAAAGAGTGAAAAAAAAAAAAAAATCCTCACTGTTCTGGACTGCTAAAACCTATGTTCAGCTCCGCAACTTCTCTCTGTCTCTCAAAAAATTGATTTTCAGGGCTTTGCCATGAGCCGTTGCAGTGCTTAAGACAAATGGATTGTGTTATTGAATCCAACCCTCAGGAATCTTACTTCAAAATAAATCAAAACCAGAACCCTTCTTTCCTGCAGACCCACTAAAACCCTCTACAGGAAAATAATTAATAGCTTCACAAAAATAAAAGTAGTCTAAATTTTGTATGATTAAGCAATATATAGAAAACTGTTAGCATTTTTATAACAATTAAATGGAAAATACAGGTAACAGTAAACCACAAGTAACTCTAAAGTACAAGCACAGTCATCGCCAAGTAGGCAAAATTAACTAATAAATTCTTGTGCAAAGTTGTCATCTAATATGAAGCTGACTGCTTCAGTTTCATTTTGTCCAAGGTCTGGAAAATGAGGTCAGCATAGTTTTCTGCAGATTAATGCAGAGAAAACTTGCAATAACCACTGACTTTCTGAAAAGTAATCTGTGGGCACATTAAAATCCTACCTAGAAGTAGTCCTTTTCAGTGCTCAAAAGAAAAGGTAACATTCAGCCATAGCTTTGTGTACTTAGAGTCTTCTGTCTGTAGGTACATACATACACATGCACACTCAAATGTGGCGTACAAGTAACTAACCATAGGTTTAGTGACTCATGTTCTCCCACACATACACATGGGTAATTAACGTCCACAGATCAGTCCAGGAGCCTTATCCAGCTTCCAGATTTTGTGCTAGGTGGAGGGGTCAGCTATAACAGCCAGGCAGAGGAACAGAGAATTTGGGTGCATCAAGCAACTTAGGAAAGCTGCTACTCTTAGGAAATATAACTGCAGTTGTTTGGCCTATCAGCCTGCCCGGGAATGAACATGGCCCCTGAGCATAAAAAGGCTGGCACTCCCTAGATTAGGCTATTCACATTTGCTTCTAACTTCAGTTTCAACTCGCGTCTCTGAGGCACCTGAGTTGTTTTACTCATGCGTTAGATCTTATTTCTGCCTCTGCTGTGAATGGCCATTCCATTTTCATCCAAGCAAACATGAGCTCCGCTGAATCCAGTCTATTACAGAATTTATTTTTCTTTTGTCCAAGCTACATTTTTCCTTTGATCCATTTAACCAGCCTACATTTGCTCTCTGTGAGGCAAAAATCAGAGCTATAGCTGGGAGGCACTTATTTGCTCTATGACTCTGAAAGAAAAAAGTTGCAAGTATAAAAGCGTATTTCTCTTGCATGTGTTCAGAAAGGCTTACACAGCTTCTGAGAGTGCAGGAAAAAGTGATTTGACCCAAAGAGTGCTATGTTTCATTTTTTGTATATATAAAACCTGGGGCAATGCCACACACCCACCCACTCACTGAAGGGTCCCGCAGTGTGGTATTAGCAGCAGCTGCTTATGGAAAGGTGAGTCAGTGCAGATGATCTGTCCAAGATTTTTCTATGCATAATAGAAAATTTAGTGTGAGGTGTCCCTGCCCATGGCAGAGGGGTTGGAACTAGATGATCTTAAGGTCCTTTCCAACCCTAACTAT
>JASSUY010023473.1:0-11629 GCA_032466535.1 Forpus xanthops
AAGGCTGCTATGAGGTCTCCACGCAGCCTTCTCTTCTCCAGACTGAACAGCCCCAACTTTCTCATCCTATCTTCATATGGGAGGTGCTCCAGTCCCCTGATCATCCTCGTGGCCCTCTTCTGGACTTGTTCCAAATCATAACTGCACACAATATTCCAAGTGAGGTCTCACAAGAGCAGAGTAGAGGATGACCAAGAGATTTTCCCCAAGGCTGGACAGTCATGAGTGGCAGGATGTGTGGGACTATCTAGTCCACTGGGCCCCTCCAGTGCTTTGGAAGCATTGGAGATGGAAGGCAGATGTATGGAGTCCCCAATGACAAGCTTCAGAAACTGCTGAAGGGGAGGGTGAATTACTTTGAGGCTGGTGGGCCCATGACACCTCAGGCCATCAGGGCAGAGATGCAGCATACAAATGGCTTCATGATCCAGGGGTGGACTTAACAATGGACACTATTGTCCAGATTATTCATGAGTGTGAACACTGCACACAACCTCCCCTGCTCTGAAAGACTGTTACAAAAGATGGAGACCGACATCATGGACTGGATGGACTGAGCAGCTTTATAGGGATTGGTCCATGCACTGAGGGATGATCTCTCTCCCACTCTGTGTGTGTGTGTGTGTGAGGATGTATATATATACATGTGATGTTATATTGAAAATGTGGGATCTGAGCATAAAGTGAATGGTATGGAATAAGGGGTGGATACTGTCCCGGGTTCAGCAGTAGCAGTATTTTTCTCCTTCTTGGTAGCTGGTGCAGCACTGTGTTTTTGTCTTTCAGCCTGGGAACAGCGCTGATAACACTGATGTTTTCAGTTACTGCTCAGTAATGTTTACTCTGACCAACGACTTTCTGAGCCTCACGCTGTACTAGGGAGGAGGAGAAGCCATGAGGAAGCAGAGACAGGACACTTGACCCAAATGAACGAAAGAGGTATTCTATACCACAGCACATCATGCCCAGGATGCAAATACAAGGGGCAGGGACCTGGAAGACGGGGGCTCACTGCTGGGTTGGGCTGAGTATTGAGTGGTGAGCAGTTGTATTCTCTTCCCTTGTTATCTCCCTTATCGTTATTATTACTGGTGGCAGCAGCAGTGATTTGTGTTATACCTTAGTTACTGGACTGTTCTTATCTCAACCCATGGCAATTGCATTCTTTTGGTTCTCCTCCCCATCCCTCCAGGAGCGGGGTGAAGAAAGAGAAGGGAGCGAGTGAGCAAACTGCATGGCTGACTGGACTTAAACCATGACAGAGGTGTCTCACATTAGTCCTCCTGGCTCCTTTTCTGATACTCCTGATTAAAAAAGGATCCCAGAGAAGGGAGTCCTGCTGCTTTCAGTGGCTGGGGCAGTTCCTGAGGGTTAAACCCATGTCCATTAGTGAGATGCTTGTCACTGGAGTGGGCTGGACAAGCAGGAAAAGAGGCCACCTCTGTCCTCATTGTAGGTGTAGCACTGCCATACAGAGTGGCAGGCTGAGAAATGCGATTTCAGGAATGACAGCAGTAGTCAAGGTGGTGGGGACTTGGAGAGGGAACAATAGGGCAGGCACACACCTACTCTCCTCTGTGCATCAGTGGTTGGGGCTGCTGCCAACACACCACTGGTGCCTTTTCCCTGCGCTTATTGAAAAGAAGCAAATGGAAGGAGAACTGCCATGTATTTTGCTTTCTTGCCAACATATTTGGTGTTTTTCATTTAGGGTTAAACCTAACAGCTCAAATTACCAGTGTGGACCTGCTCCATATGCAAAGATGAAAATAAAACCTGTATTAAAACATGCAGCTAACACTGTGCAGCTCCATTTCCCCACCAAATAGAAAGTATTTTCAGGGTGAGTTGGTCTCCAGAGCAGTGTTAGGTGGCCCACGTTTGGAACCCCCACATACCTCACACTGCGCACAGGTTCAGGCACAAGCTCACATATAAGGCATGTCCTCGGAGGACTACTAAAATGAACAGCTTGAATGAGAAGGCAGCAGCTGGCCTGCAGGCTACCTGTTGGTCTTCATTATGTATCCAGAAAGCCTATATGTGGTGTCTTTGTAGCAGAAAAGTGATCATCTTTACTGTTGTTTCATATAAGGAAATGCAAATGCAGAGGGTGAAAGCTTAGGTGATGTGCTCATGTCCACAGAGGAATTGCTGGAAAAGCCAAGAAGCAGCTCAGTGCTCCCCTGCACACAGTACCACCTCTAGAAGATGCTCACAGCTGATGGTAACTGCTTCTGAGGGCAGGACTTGGCTGAGCAGCTCTGCCCTGTCTTGCCTTCAAGTTAGATTTGGATCAGCATGGTGTGTCAAAAGAAATTGCTGTCTTTGAAGTTGTTCTTTCAAAGGAACATGAAGCAGATCTGTTTTACATAAAGAGGTCTAGATAAATACAACCATTTGGATGCCTGTCTTTTCAACCATGATGGAAAAGAAGACCTCAACTGGTTGCTACCGAGAGCCCAAGAGAAGACAAAGGGAGAAAAGGAAAGGTAGATGCCCCAGGATGGGACATCCTACTACCCATGCTGACATTACTCATGATTATATTTGACTTTGGCCAGTGTAGTACTGCCTCCTCCCTCTGCCAGATCTGTATACAGTCACTGTGAGGATCTGCCCCCCTGCAGTTCAGGTGAGCAGCCATCCCATGCACCTCATCTCACCCTCTGGTGCTCCCTCTGGGACTCTTGATGTTTAGAAGGGAAGCACCTGCAGTGCATTAGCATCACCATCCTTTGATTCACAAGTAAATCAGAGCAAGTCATCAAACCCCCACTGATTTAAGAGAAGAATGGTTGCTTCATGTTTCCAGTGCTGGTGTGCAGGAAGACACCTGTGCTCTTAAACTGGGTTGGGGGGGCAAGCAGGAAGGAAGGAAGGAAAGAAGGAAGAGGAGATAGCTGCCTTTGCAGGCACCAGGTGTGGGCTGACTTTGGCTTACATTCATTTCAAGTTATTTTTAATTGCATGTGCATTCCTGGGCCAGGGGTGTTCATAAAATAGGATTTCAGTAAGTATAAAGAACAAACCTAAATGATTGCTGCTTTCATAACCCCCTGAGTGGTTGAGACTCATCAGAACCCAGAGCCTTGTGCTGTGCCAACTCCATCCCAGCTGGTCCCATGCATTCTCAACCCTCCAAAACCACAACTGAAGTCATCAGTGATGCTCTTCTGTGAGTGCTATTTTCCCAGAGAGAAGGTGGTCCGGGCTTACGGCTCTGTGTTCATGCTTGTTATGCCTACACTTTACATAGCATTAATAGCCTGGATTTACCATGCAAATCAATGAGCAAAGGTTGAGCCAAGAGCTTTGCTTGGATCTAGCACCACTTTGGGTTTGATGTGAGCCTACTTCCTCCATTACTTTTAAGCTTATCAGAAAATCTCTGGGCTTTCTTCTGCTGCAATTCCTTTAAATGTTGGCAGCATTTTGGAGTTTCAGCTGTGCAAAAACCACCCCCCAAGATGGAGCTGCTGGGAGGAGGTCACACAGAATATGGAGTGGGTAAAGGAAATTCTAAAGCAGTATATCCGAGGGCTAATTAAATGGGACCCTGACCATTAATAAGCTTGTTGTCAAAACAACAGTAAATGCTATTTGTACTTTTATAAAGAAGTAATTCATATGACCTGTTTAAATTGTCTTATTAGAAATTATTATTTATCACCTGTTTACATAGCAATATTTTTCCATAAGAAGATAGTCTGCCTTTGAGCAAACAGATAAAGATGCTTTGTTTGAATAATCATAAATCACCCTTCCACCATCCTTCCTTCTCCTATTACAGAGATCTTAACTCTCTCTTCTTTGTTATTAATAGATGTTTGCTGGCTACTCTCAGTGCCACAGAAATCATAAAGACATAAAATGCACTGTAAATTACAAAGTCTTTACCTCGGCCATAGATGGACAATAATCTCTTTGTGGTAACATCTGCGTAAAGTGGCTTCCAGGAGATTTTTTCACAGATTCCTCATAATATTTACACATTGAGTGCAGATGAGTATTAAATAAATCTCACTTAAGCAGCAGGAGCATGCTGAACTCTTAGCGCCAGCTGAATCCTACTGCAGGGCAGCAGTCATGGTGGAAGAGGTGGCACTGAGCTCCACTGAACAGGGATGGTGCTGAGAGCCAGGGAGCTCAAGCCTTCATGCCACCAAATGGAACAACTGGCCAAGAGCTCGTATCTCCTCATCCTCAGACTGGGTGCAGAGTTTGTGGATGCGATAAGGGGAAGCCTGCGGTGGAGTTAGCAAATGATGGGGAACCTTTGGCACAAAGCACATGCACCTTACCAGGGCTGGAGAGGAACAGCAAGAGCCAGGGCCATACACATGATAAGGTGCTTGGCAGGTCACCATTAACCTGTCCAAAGCAACCCATGGAATACACCATGCTTGCAGAGCAACAGCTATGTTGGGGAACACGACTGAGGCTTGCAAGGATGCTGTGAGGTCCCTGGCACTGGCCAGAGGGCTTCTTTATCAAGTAGGGCTGATGGTGTGCTCTTTGGAGGCTGTGACTCAGCACCTCTTTGCCACTGAACGCAGTCGGCAACACAGAGCAGTGACTCCACTCTCTCTACAGCTCAGAACACTAAGTAAGGCAGGGCATGGAACAAAATCTAAGATGTCCTTTAATTTCTTCTTTTCTAGCCACAACATTTAGAAAATTATATATATCACATCTATATTTGTTGCCCCAAAGTAGAATCATAGCATAGTTAGGGTTCGAAAGGACCTTAAGATCATCTAGCTCCAACACCCCGGCATGGGCAGGGACATTTCCCACTAAACCATGTCACCCAAGGCTCTGTTCAACCCAGCCTTGAACACCGCCAGCAATGGAGCATTCACAACTTCCCTGGCGGAGCAACCCATTCCAGTGCCTCAACACCCTTACAGTAAAGAATTTCTTCCTCACATCCAATCTAAACTTCCCCTGCTTAAGTTTGAACCCATTACCCCTTGTCCTATCACTACAGTCCCTCATAAAGAGTCCTTCCCCAGCATCCCTATAAGCCCCTTCAGATATTGGAAGGCTGCTATGAGGTCTCCACGTAGCCTTCTCTTCTCCAGACTGAACAGCCCCAACTTTCTCATCCTATGTTCATAGGGGAGGTGCTCCAGTCCATTGATCATCCTCGTGACACTCCTCTGGACTTGTTCCAACAGTTGCATGTCCTTTTTATGTTGAGGACACCAGAACTGCACACAATACTCCAAGTGAGGTCTCATGAGAGGAGAGCAGAGTAGAGGGGCAGAATCACCTCCCTCAGCCTGCTGGTCACACTCCTTTTGATGCACCCCAGGATACGACTGGCTTTCTGGGCTGCAAGCGCACGCTGCAAGCTCATGTTCATTTTCTCATTGATCAACACCCACAAGTCCATCTCCTCAGGGCTGCTCTGAATCTCTTCTCTGCCCAACCTGTAGCTGTGTCCGGGATTGCTCTGACCCAGGTGTAGGACCTTGCACTTGGCGTGGTTAAAGTTCATCAGGTTGGCATCAGCCCACCTCACAACCATGTCAAGGTCCCTCTGGATGGCATTCCTCCCTGCAACGTATCAACCGAACCACAGAGCTTCGTGTTATCATCAAACTTGCTGAGGGTGCACTCAATCCCACTGTCCATGTCACTGACAAAGATGTTGAACAAGACCGATCCCAACACCGATCCCTGAGGGACACCACTTGTTACTGGTCTCCAGATGGACATTGAGCCATTGAGCATAACTCTTTGCGTGCGGCCATCCAGACAGTTCTTTATCCACCAAGTGGTCCACCGATCAAATTGATGACTCTCCAAGTTAGAGACAAGGATGTCATGTGAGACAGTGTCAAACGCTTAGCACAAGTCCGGGTAGATGACATCAACTGCTCTACCCCTGTCCATCAGTTCCGTAGCCCCATCACAGAAAGCCACCAAATTGGTCAGGCAGGATTTCCCCTCAGTGAAACCATGCTGGCTGTCACCAACCACTTTGTTTTTTTTTCATGTGCCTCAGCATGCCTTTCAGGGGAATCCGCTCCAAGATTTTGCCAGGCACAGAGGTGGGGCTGACTGGTCTGTAGTTCCCCAGCTCATCCATTTTCCTGTTCTTGAAAGTGGGGGTTATATCTCCCTTTTTGCAGTTTTCAGGAACTTCACCTGACTGCCAGGATTTTTCAAATATGATGGACAGTGGCTTAGCAACTTCATTTGCCAGCTCCTTCAGGACCATGAACTCAGCCAGACACAGAATCATAGAATCATTTAGGTTGGAAAAAACCTTTAAGATCATCAAGTCCAGCTGTTATCTTAGCATTGCTAAGTCCACTACTAAACTATGTGCCATGTCTACACATCTTTTAAATACCTCCAAGGATGGTGACTCCCCTTCCCTGGGCAGCCTATTACAATGCTTAACAACCCTTATGGCAAAGAAATTTTTCCTAATATCCAATCTAAACCTCTGGTACAATGTAAAGCCATTTTCTTTTTCCTGTTGCTTGTTACATGGGAGAAGACACTGATACCCACCTCACTACAGCCTCCTTGTAGGCACTTATAGAGACTGATAAGGTCTCCCCTGTGCCTCCTTTTCTCCAGGCTAAACAGTCTCACTTTCCTTAACTTTCCCCATAAGACTTGTTCTCTAAAACAAATTAACTTTAGGTTCTTGCTGATAAGAGTTTCTCAGAGGAAGACACCAAGCCTCACCAACCAAGTATACACCTAGGCACTGTTTCATCTTCCCTGTACATTGCTAACTGTACTGCTCTAGCCACCACCCAGCATCCACTGGACTCAGTGTGAAAGCTGTGAAGGCCTCCTGTGCCTCTTTCATGATGGCTGCTTGTAGTAGATCATCCCAAATAACTGTGCTGCCTTAAAAAAGATCAGCCCATCTACAACAAATGTTACCTGTTTCCCTGGTGTTTAAACATTACACCAGGCTCAGGCTGCATGATTTCTGTCCCAGCAACTCTTCTATGGACCAGCTTTGGCTGCCAGCAGTGAGGGAGAGGTACCCTCGAGCATCACCCCACAGCAACCACTTGTGAAGAATGGAGGAATTTGATTAACAGCCACAGGCTGAACTGTGCAGTCACTGGATGTGAACCTGCCTACCTCCCTCTGGAGAGGAGAATGGCACAAGAAGGTGACACACACCCATCTTTGTTCCATGCACAATGTGTGGTGGGAGCAGGACTTACCAGCCCAGTGTCTATGGAGTCACTAGAGAGCAGTGGGGTCCAATTCCTCTTGGCAGGAGCAAAACATAGCTCTTTGGCATGTGGTTTGCGCTCTCCCATGGGGCAAGCAAGGCTCTGGCTCCTGCAGTGGTGATAAGGGGAAAAATTGCTGATTTGTTCCTCTAGCACTCTTTATGAAAGACTGAAATCAGACACTTCTAATCAAATGCAGAGAATTTTGTTCCTGCTCCTGTTCCCCTACCACCAAAAGAAAAGGAAATGGGAAAGATAACCTTAGGGACCACACTGCTTGTTCTTTTAGGGATTTTTAACAATTTTGTCCACTGACATACATCAGTTTTTCCTATAGGCAATATGTGCCCCTGAGGGCTAGGCATCAGCACCCCCCATCACCTGGATAACAAGATCAAGTGTTTCATTTAATCGAATTGACAGAAATGTGCACATTCGGATACAAAGAGAGAAGGCTTTGTGTGCGGATGCATTACCAAACCGCTCTCCTCCTCCACCGTAGGGCAATCTATCTCTCCAGCTGTATTTCTGCAGCTCATGCCCCCACTCCCTCTGCCCTTCCTCTGAGCCTCTCACCGTTTTTTCCCTGGGTTTCTTTCCTTCTCCCTGGGAGCCTTGGAGGCTTTCTCTGTCTGCCCAGCTCCACCTCCTTTTCTCCCTGCTGTTTGCTCTCCCTCCTCCCCCTCATCTCCAGGCTTCTCAAACCCTCAAGGCTTCTGCTTCCAGTATTTTGATTTTCTTCCTCTTACCAGTTTCTCCCTCTCTGGGGCATTGAAGCATCCCCTCCACCTCTTTCTTAAGAACGAGAGCTGCTTTTTCATTTTCCCTATTTCTCCCTCGCCATCAACAGCCAGGTGTATTCTTTGCTCATTGAGATTTTCTTCTCGTTTTTTCTTTTGTCTTCTCCTTCAGGATTATCTTTGATGGAGGTGCAATCCTGCTTTCCTTTCATGCCTGCTTATTTAAATCCTTTCCCCCAGTTGTAGCTATATTACTCAACAACTGTGAGTGAGCAGCAAGACCCACATCTTTTCCTTGCTTTCTACTCCTGCAAGGTCTTCTGATACCTCAAAACTGAATTAATACTTTTCCTCCTTTTCTCTTTCTCCATGGCTATTCAAACTCCAGCAAAATCTCTGCCATTGCAGCTCTTAACCTGGAGATTACTTATTTCTGGCTCCTCCACCACCCTCTCTCTGCTCAAACAAAGGCCATCCCATGATTGCACTAATACTTCTGTAAATTCTTGGTAATTATCCTGTTTACTCATCCTTGTTGCTCAGTGTTTCCTTCTTGTTCAGAATAATTATACATGTTCTTCCCCAAATGCTCATCTTTGTAGTCTTCCCACTCAAATTCCTGCCCTGGATTTGACTTCCATGTCATGATCATAGCTCTTGCCCTCATCTACAGAGCAGTCCCCATTACTCTGTATGCTACAGCCACTGTGCTTGCCAAAGTGCTCAGCCCTGGCACAGAGCTCTGCTCAGGGATCCAAGCATCCCTTTTCTGTATTACAGTACATCTGTAGACAGTCTAGCATAAACACAGGGAAAACTGTGTTTATATTTGCAGAAAGGAATGTGCAGTTAAATTTCTCTTTTACCATACTACCTTCTCTTCCATATGTAAATACAGATAAATGGAGTTTAAGGGTTCTCAATTAACATCAAGGTTGAATTTTTACAGTTTTCCCTTCAGAAATTTTACTGAGAGATAAATCTTCAGGTACCAGAAAGGGAGTGTTAGTTTATATGTCATATCCTTTTATAAACATGGGTTTCACACTGCTTCCTCCAACAGGGCAGGAGACAATGCACAGGCTCTGTAACACCGGCAGCTTTAAAGGAGAGTGCTGTTGTTGTTGACCTTGGGTACTGGAGTCAAATGTGCTGCAGAAGAGGCAGCACATGGGCAGTGGTACCTGCATCACTTCAGGGGGGGCTTCTTCCCAACCTGTGGAGATACTCCATGCTCAACCTGTATCCTTGGGGACCATTGGTCAGGGTGCAAATGAAGGGCTGGTCTTGCACCGACACAGCACCTGGGCCCATCAGGAGGAGCAAGCTGGCACACTCCATGGCAATGCCCCCCCCGGACCTGGGGGAAAGCCAGGCACCAGACCTGCTTAGCTGCTGTACAATCTTGCAAAGAGAAGACAGGACAAATGGTGAATTAAATATAGAAATTAATCTCTAACTTGGAAATACCAAAGCAGAGAGACTTTTCCTTACCTTCCAATGATAGTAGATGTACCCAGATATGATGACACTTCAACAAACGAGCTGCCACCTCTGAGAGCCTCAGAAATGCTAGTAGTAATTACAAATGTATTTGAACTATACCTTTGCAATTTATAGCTGCAGTGCTTTTGAAATGTGGAACTAGCAACAATAAATGCAGATAACTCTGCAGGGTAAAGGTCTCTTCATGAAGGGATGACTACCACTTTCAATGTTTCAGATTCCTCTTTTTAAAATGCCCAGTTGGGAAATTTGACCAGATTGCTTCATAAAACCAAAATAGTTCACCACTTCAGATAGAATTAATCTAAACACGTACTTGAGCATGAGAATAAAATCTAATTTGGAACAAATATATCTCTCTAACCTTTAGAGTAATTATAAAGAATGAAAATAGATGGTAATTAATTTTAATAGTTTAGCCTGCAAAATTGGTATCATTACATATTGAAATTTAAAAAATATGCATTTTGAAAGCTTATGCATAAGTTTACAAAAATACCCATTAACCTCTTGACACTGACTGTACCCTCTGCACTGCAGTTGCCTGAATACTCTCTGTGACTTGCTTGCACCTACTTAACCAAGGTGTCAGTGCTTTTATCTAGTCTCTGGTACAACAGAGCAGTGCTCCTCCAGGGACCTCTTACAAGACTGAGGTCTTGACACCTCTCATAATTCTCCATTTCCCAGCCTCTCTTTATGTTATTTTACTACCACTTCAGCATTAAAAAGCAAGTCTGCTAACATCTTGTGTGAAGGAAATGCACTGCTGATCGACACATCAAAAAAGACGAGAGGAATGCAGGTACTTCAGGCAGCTTCTTGGGGTTTACGTTACCTTTCATTGTTGGCATTAATAAAATAATATAAAAAAAAAAATAGGAAAAAATAACCAACAAATCAATCAAATCTAACCCAAAGTGAGATGCAAACCCAATCTTAGATTTTGAGTATTTAAATTAGGAGGAGGGACCCCACTTCTCTGCAAAAGATGTTGCATTTGAAAGGATCACTGGAACATCTGCCTCATAGCGGAGTAGGCACCAGAGCCCACAAAACATCCCTGATGCCCAATAGTCAACATACACCCTGGAGCTGGAAATCAAAAGCCACAGCTCTAATGAGGCAGAGGAAGTGAACACAAAGACAAAAGGCATCACCAGCATCCCAGACCCCTGCAATGCCGAACAATACTGCTTTTGTTACCAGTCACCGGTTCAACCCTGCTCCCACTGGATTCAGAGGGATTTTCATCACTGATTTCAGTAGGAGAAGAACAAGAGTTCTGTGTAGAGCAGAACCAAAATCACCCTCCCTCTTACCCTGGAACCATGGCTATGTTGTGGTTAAGAAAACAATTGGAAAATGAAGACGATGAAATCCTTGTGAAAACATGCTCCAGTCTAGCTCTCTGGAAGCAGACAGTTTTCTTAAGGCAGAGAAGCATAAAATATGCCATGCAAAAAAACACCAGCCCCCAGATCCTGAAAATCTTTTGCTTGATCTAACCATAAGACTTCAAAAAAATAAACATTAGAATTGTCTTACTTTTTAAGAGGTTGGAATTCACAAGCTCCGCCGCTATAAGGGTTATGCAGGTACTTTCTCTCCTCCCTCTTCTAATGAAAATTTAGTCTTACATAATAACAGAACTCTTACACTACAGTACAAAAAAGTATTCTGAGGTGCAAGATGCTATTACGAGACGCAGCAACATGATGACCACCCACACAGACCTGCTTATTCAAGGTGCTCTGTGGTTCATGGGAAACGCCAAACACAATGATTTTCTTGAGCAAGTGGAGTTCCTTGTGAGACTGCAGGGAAAGTCTTCTCTCTCACCAGTCCCTCACCACATTTTGAAGTTTGTCAGTATATCAGAATTTGACTTTTAAGTATCTGTGTTGAAATAAAACAAAATAACATTTTTTACTAAAAGGAATATGAATTTCTCCTGAATGAAACACAGTCCCTGCTTCCAAGAATTACACTCTTTTCCTGAAAGGGGAAAAGATCACTAGAGATTTGCTCCAATGAGTCTTATCCTTTGCACATCAAATGAAAGGAGTTCAAAACTAAAAATACTTCATATTAGAGCCTAATTTGTGAGGGGTTGTCGTAGTTTGAGGCCCCTCAAACAGTTCTGTGCACCCCCCCCCCCGG
>JASSUY010023475.1:0-23226 GCA_032466535.1 Forpus xanthops
CCGTCACCTGATCACCGCCGCCCCGCGCGCGCGCACCGCAGCGCAGCGCACCGGGGTCGTGTCGTTTCTCCCCCCCTCAGTTCCCATTACCTCCTTCATTCCCTCCCTCTTTCCCACCCTCCCTCCCGGGAGCGCGCTGGGGGCGGGGGTTTCCCGGTATATACGGCCCCGCCGCCCCCGCCCCTGCCTGCCTCCTGCAGTAAGGGAGGCTGCGAGGCGCGGCTGCTGCCGTACAAGGACCGGGCCCCGGCAGGTACCCGAACAGTGTCGCACCGGGGTCGCTGCGGGGTGAGTGTGCGGTTCTCCGGCCCCTCTCCACCTTCCCCCCTCCCTTCCAGGTTGGGGGCGGGGGGAGTGGTGCCGCCGTGGGAAGGTGCGGGAGGGGTGAAGGGGAGCTCGCCCCGGTCGTACCTGTTGTGGGTTCGTGGTGGCGGTGGCACCCGGTAGCCGCCCGCGCCGTCGGGGCGGGGGTAGAGTCCCGCGGGGCCCCGAAGCAGCGGAGCGGCTTCGCACCGCCCGTCACGGTGTGCGCGGGGCGGCACGGAGGAGTGCGGGTGGCTGCTGGGGCCGGCCGGGGCATCGGTGAGAGCGGCCGCCGCCCGTCCGCACCTGCCCTGCGGCTGCCCCCTCCCGGGCTCTTCCGGGAAAGTTTCGGGAACTCCTTAAAATGGGAAGCGGCACCGGGAACGCCGAGCGCCCGGCTGCGCTCCAGCAAGTGCCCCTGGCTTCTGCCTCTGTCTGCCGGCGGCGCCAGAGCCCCCCAGGGCCGGGCGTAGCCTGGAGGAGCTGGGCGGTGGAGGGCAGCGAGGGCTCGGATCCCAGCGGAGATCTGCGGAGAGGTGGTCTTGCAGTACCTCCGCCGCTGGGGTGTGTGGGTTGGGTTGGGTTTGAGTTAAAATCCTTCTAAACTTCTGCAGACATCGCGTTCTAGCTACTGCTTTCCTAATGAGGATCAAAAAAACCCACTTTTTTTTAATCCACTATATGATGGCAAAAAAAAAAAAAAAACACAAAAAAAAAAAACCAAAAACAAAACACACACAAAAAAAAACCAAAAAAGCGAAACCATAAAAATCTATTCCAACTGTCAGCATGTTGGGAAGAACAGCCGCTTTCCAGAAGGATGCGTTTGCGGGGCAGATTTTAGGATGCAGGCAGTGCTGCACTGGTGTGCACAGGAAGGTTCCAGAAAGCAAGGCGGGTACTGTCCGCTCTGTGGAAGCGCCTCAGAGTGTATCCACCTCTTGCTAGGGACTGCAAGGGGAAGGAGCAGTCTGGCTTCCACATGGATACAGTCCACCCCACTGTAACCCTGTGGGGATGACGGCTAAAGAGGCTGTACCAGAGACGGAGAGCTCAGCTTCCCTCGTGCAGCCGTGGTTTGGTGACCGCGCTGTAGCTCCATGCAGTCGTTAGCAAGGACCCGTCAGAAAATGCCTTGCTGTGCTGCTTCTACTGAGGCAGTTTTGAGAAATGCAGGTTGCTACAACCTGGAAGAAGTTTCAAAGCAGGGATCGCTGGTGGTGCTGCCTTGTGTGGAGCCCTCTCCTACAGTAGAGGACCAGCTCTCTTCGTGGCAAGGGTGTTAACTGACGTGCTTTATGCGGCAGGGTGGGTTCTTACTGCTTTCTGACAAACTAGACCAGTTATATGAAATCAATGACAGGGGTGACCTAGTTGAAGGGAGAAGAGGAAAGAGTGTTTGAGGAGACCATAATTTCAAACATCATCTTGCATGTCCTAACCAAACATCCTGAAGGTGTGAGATGTATGGCATGAAGGCTTCCCTTTTCTATTTCTTGCAGCCTTAGCAGGAAGGAGATGGTTATGAGCATGCAATTCATGTGCTTCTTAAACACTCCTGCATTGCGTCAAGAGGTTAAAATACATAGAATGTCTCCTCATCCCTTCTCTCTCAAACTGTATTCAAAATCAGAGTATCATTAGCAAAATTATAGGTAGTTGTGGGGAAGGAGGGTATATTTAATGGTTGAAAGTTACCAAGCCAACAAATAACACTTTCACAAATACCCGAGTCTTGCAGGTCTTCAACATGGTTGGTACTGAACAGCTACCTTCCTGCATGCAGCTCAGTGTAAGTACTGGAGGTGTTCCTATGAATTTGTGTGTGTGTGTGGATTGTGGTAGATTAACGCCTCCTTCTCCCCTCTTTAAATAGGTGGGTTGATTGCGACACATGGTCAACATAGCATATTGCAGATGTTTTTGGTTGGGAGGCATCATGGGTAGTATCTGAAAGGCTCTGCTTTTCATACTCACCCCCCAAAAAAAAATTAACTAGGAAAGAATTTGCCTGTATGGCCAGTGCTAATGTTACCAGCAGCTATTCCCTGTGAAGAAGCGAGATACGTTATAATTAATTTGTGGCAGTGTTGCAGCCTCTTTCCAGGCGTTGAAATGTGGGAAGGTAGGTACCCCAAGGATTTCATTAGTACCACTCAACAGCCAATGAGTAGATGAAAACCACAAAGCAAAACAAAGGTATGGCAGCAAATAAAACTTAATGTGAAAATAGTAGTTTTAATGTAATACGAATATAAACTGTCTTACTGGCATCGTGAATCATCTGCATATTAAATGCCTGTTTAGAAGAGAAGAGTTGGCCACATTTCACCACATGCTAAGTAATTGTGGGTTAATAGGATTCTGTCAAATATATGGTGGGGGATGTTAGTGTACAGAGTAATGACTTTTTTTTTTTTTACCTTCATATATTTTGCATTCAGAAGAAGTCCACAGTTCTTCAAACTTTCGTGCTGCATAGATGCATGATGGCTGTCTGCAGATATAAAATACGCTTTAGAAAGGTGCTCTGGAAGGGATAAATAATGAATGCTCACAAAATCAGTTTTAGAAATGGGGGAAGGGAGGGAATTGGGCCTTTCTGTAAAAACTGTGCCCTACCCGATTATTTTTCTTTTAATATATTAGGCTAAACAAGGCTGTATTTTGACTTGTGTTAACATAATATTGATACTGGCTAGTATTAGGCTTGCATTTTAAAATAGAGACAAGGGCTAGAAGTTCTTTTTGATTAAACAGAGTGTACATAGAGAGACCTTGGAGAGCATGATCTTCCTTAAAGTTGTTTTGAAAGCAAAAAATGTTTTTTGTACTTCAATGTCTACAGTACTTTCTGGTAGTGTGTACTTGGTATTTACCGCAATTTACAGCTGCCTCTAATCAGTTACATAAATAGTGGTTAAGTAAATGTGACATTCTTTTATGAGAACCTTGTCATTTGCTATTTTTATAAATTAGGTTCATGTGTTTAATGAAAATATAACTTGGATTTCGTAAGTAATAAAGTTTTTAACATTTTCACACACTGTGCATTTGTCTTGTAGTGTCGATACGTCTTCATGGTGCAAGGAGAGGACACAATATTCATCTTATTGTAACCACTATGTTTAATATGTCGTATGCAGATGGAGTAAGGTTAATGCAGGGGATGTGTGTGGGGAAAAATCCTTGTCCTCAAAATATTCTTGGGAACAACAATTAACCAAAATAGGCTTCCCTGTTTTGGGGGTGGGAGCGGGTGCTTTGGAGAATCATTTTGTTTGCTTGTCTCTTCTGGTAATTCTTCATTTTTAAATGATTGATTTCCTAGTTTTAGAAACCAGCAAGGGAGGGAGAGATGGGAGAGCTTATTGCAGGAAAAGGTTAGTACTGTCCTGTTCCTTTATTCTTTTATTCATGGGGTTTTTCCTCCTGGTGTCTGACCTGCGTACAGATTGTTTGGGGAGAGAAAAGATCGAGTGTGTTTTGAAGCCAGAGATATGTATCAGAGGGGATGCTCAATTAGAAAATTGTAATGCAGCCCTACAGCCTAATGGAGTGAGAAGATGACAAGTCTCAGCCAGCTGGGTGGGGCACAATGCAGTGCTAACTGTAAGCCTTTTGTGTAATAAAAATGCCCGAAACCAAGCGATTGTCTGGCAATCAGCATCCCACTTGACCTTTTTAAGGACGGGAAAACAAAGTTAATGAATGTATCTCTCAGTGCCACCCAGTTTGTTGGGATTTTTGTGCATTGCTGGAGAGCCACGATGACTCTTGCAGCTCTGGTTCCCAGCACAGCATGGCTCTTCAAAGTTTGAAAGATTATTTGTGATATAGTGCCTGTTGATATTGTTAAACCCCTAAGGAAAAGAAAAGCCCCATGTAGAGCTGCTAAACTACTTTGCCTGACTGTTTTTAAGGCTTCTTTTCTTGTCAGTGCTGTGAATTAACTTCACCAGAGGTTGCTGGAAAATACAAATCTTCTTGTTCCTAAGCTGTGCTGTAAGTCTTCTGTATTACTGAATAGTTGGAATTACTAGATAATTACAGAAAACCTAGTGCATTGTTTAAGTTAAATGTAGGCATTGTTTAAAAACCTTGTTTTAATGAGATACAGCAGTCTTAAATGCCCTTGCTACAGAAATTAATTTGAGCTTTTTAAAATACTGCATGATTATCAACAAATTTGTAACATTTCGTAGGCAGGATACTTGCAAGACCCTTATTTTGTTTTAAGGCTCTAGAATGTGAAATCAAGTCTAATAATCCCAGATATGTATGAACAGCTATTTATGTTTTGCTAAATTTGAAACAGTATAAATGTTAGGGCTTGTGCAAGACTTAAGTAAGCTTGAATCTGTTGAAAACTGATGCAGATGATCATCAGTGTGAGGGGAATTTTGTATGGTTGTGAGGTACCTCAGAAATAATAAAACTAATATTTGTGCTGGTTTTGTTGCTCCATTAAATGTTTAATTGCTTCCTTTGAATGTGACTGAGGGGGTTCATTTACAAATTAATATTTATTTTTAATGCCAGGTGACAGTATTGCCACTGAAATGCTTGCTTCTCTGTGGTTTACACTTTCTGCAGAGACAATTTAATTTGCATGTATCGAAAAGAAAATGATGGCTTTTCATCTCTCGGTGAAGACTGAATAGAAAACTGATGTGGTGATGTCTTAACATTAGGGCAGTGTTTTGCAAAGAATAACATATATGCTGAAGCATCATCATAGAATTAGATAAACTTTAAAATGAGCAGTGAATGGTTTGAGATGCAGTTAATTTCTGTCGCACTAATATCTAAATGTTGTAATAGATGTCTGCATTAACAGAACACACTAAAGCCTACGTATTGTGTTGTAGATAAAATAGGGAATAGGCTAGAGAGAAGGAATGTAAGAACTATCCAGGAACTGATTTTTCTTAAGCTTACCATAGGATATTCAATACTAAGATGGAAAAGTGTAAATGGTAAACAGTATATATTTATCATCTATGCAGTATTGATCTAGATAAAAAGGAAACAAATAATAATCAGCATTTTAAAAAGAATGTTAAAAATTAATCTCTAAGACTTTGAAACGTGTAATCAGTGTAAATTGGAGGGGAGGAGAAGGAAGGGATTGGGGGAACTGTTGCAATGTGCGCTACTCCTTCAGCTCTTTATATGGAAGTAGGTATCATGATGGAGAAAATAAAGCAACTGCCTAAATTTGCTGGATTTCAAATCAACTAGTAGCACTTGTGAATTATACGGGGTATTTCTGCAAATCTGCGTGTTGCGTCTGTGCTTTGTTGGAGCAGCAGACCTATTTGCAGAGCTGTTTGCCACACTGTCATTTTTATTATAATAGGGCTTATATGGAAATATTTGTGATACATCTAAAGAGCAGACAAATGGCAGCATTTATAGAAGGTGGCAGATTGAGCCACAATGTGTGTGTAGGTAGAAGGGGGCTGGTGTTTCCTTGTTTCCTACCCTAGCCCCCTTACCAAAGAGGGAGTTGACATTATTTTGTTTAAATATCGTGCATGTTATGTTGGACTAATGGGAAGATTAACCCAATAGGGCCCTTAACCTGGTTAAGGACCCTGGGTCCTGCCCCAGGGTAAACAATGAGTATTTTCTTGTTTGCCCAGCAGATCTTACTGTGTGGAAAAATAGCTGGGAGTCAGTTCTTTTTATCTGTTTGTCTTGCACATAAATACATTAAACTTAAGCCTGTTTTGGAAGAAGTCTGGCCTTTCTAGCAAGTCAAAATACTTGGATTTTGTTGTTTTATTTCAGCTGAAGGGCCTGATCCCATTTTGATACTTTTTATATTTAAAGAGAACACCCATCAATTTCGAGATTAAAAAAAAATAAGACATAACCTCTTTAGCTGATACAAAGCAACTGCTGATTGCTCTTGTGCTGTTCATTCTCTGTAGTGAATGGGTCCTTAGTAATTCAGTTACATGCTGTTAATTTTCATGTACATTTGGAATTTAACTTTCATTGAAGCATAAGAGGGTAAAACACGAATAAAGAAAAGTTTTGTCCAGTTTTGTTTCTCAGAGAAAAACAGCTTTCCCTGCTGAACAAATTTAATTTCTCCATCTTCCTTACTCTAAGGGGTAGCATATGAACGGATGCAAGTCTTAAACGATGATGCAGAAAGGTGCAAAGCTGCACCCAAGTTCCTTGGTGTCATGATGGGTTTCACCTTCCCCGTATAGAACCCACTTGGCAATGGATAGGGCTGGCTGATTTTTTTTTTTTCTCTGCTCTTTGTTCTGGTGATAGCCAGTGTTTGTCATGGAGTTTGACAAATAGGAAATAGATTATTTTAATGATTTACTGAAGAGTGAACTTAAATTAGAATGCTTCTGAAGACAGATGTAGTCCAGATTTAGGCAGCATCTGAAAGAAGAGTTGTAAGCTATCAAGGTAATGATGCCATGGGTGGTTTTGGAGCATAATACAGGAAAATGGCTGCCTCCAGTTGTCTTGGCTGTGCTTACAGCAGCACAAGCTCTGCCCCAAATCCTTCACCAGTGCCGGTTTGTGCTCCATTAGCTGAGCCGAGAGCCCTTTGCTTCGAGATGCACCTTGCACTTCTTGCATCCATGCACAGCGCTGTTAGCACAAGCTTAGGGTTTTCACTCAGTTTGCAGCATGCTACGGACTTTCATCCTGAGCCACCTGACTCATCAAGGCCTCTTAAATATTCACAAGGTTGAGATGTAAAGCACTGGAGTCGCTGCAGTCAGTGGGAAGAGTACTGTTGTCTGCAGCTGAGCTGAGGCGTGCCTTGCTGGCGGTCATGTAGTGGTTGTGCATCACCTTCTCCTTGTGTGGCGTCTTCCTGCGAGATGAGGCTTAGCAAAAGATATTGTATGAGTGTCTTATCTACCACCTGCTTTCCAATTTAGTTGATAACTGATCAGAACAGGTCTGCTCTATCCTAAAAAAAGAAGAATCTCTGTTGAGTAGTTAGTGACTCATGTTGTCACATGAAGGAGATTGGTAGCCTTGCCTTGCCAAAGCAAGTAATAGAGCTTTGGAACTAGCTCTTCTTGCAAGTCATTCCTGAGGACTTGTATTTCGACCAGCTTTCAGTAAACCTACTCTTGGTATGCTGTGGTAGTTACCAGTGAAGATGCTAATGATGGTATCTTACGTATTTGCTGTTGATCAATTACCACGTCCAAGTGAGCCAAGAAAGGACCAGAGAGAAAACTGAGCTAAACCCAGACACTTGTAGTGTGAGTTATGTCCTACTTTCCCACCACCCCAGTCCCAGTATATGTTGCATGTTTTGAGATCCATTGAGAATGAGCACAGCCTGAGCAGATTGGAGCTGGTGCTGACATGGCAAAGCATGCTCCTGAATGGGAGGATGATTTGCAGCTGATTCCCGAAATACCTCCTCGTCGCATCTTCTAGTGGTTCTCTAGCTAGGATGTAGGGTAAAAAAAACAAAAAAACAAACAAACAAAAAAAAAAACCCAAAACAAACAAAACCCACAAACCTCTAAGCTGTTTAGGAGATCGAGGCAGTGCAGGGATGTGCAGGGGCTTTAGACAGCTCAGTCTGTCACAGATGCCAAGCCTGACCTTGGTCACATAGGTAAGCATCCCTCCAGCATCACTTTTCTAAAGAATTGGGTAAGGTAGCGCACGTGGTGTTTATCAACTTCCTGTGAGCGTGCTGTGAGGTCTAATGTTTGTAAAGATGTTGTGATCCTTTGGGAAGAGGCACAGCATGTTCCTGGCTGGCACTTCTGCTTCATAACCCCCTTTGTAGAAGTGAGGTGGGAAGCATGGTTTGAATATCCACTTCTCAAAACTTGCTCTCTGTTAGCTCTTTCAAAACACGGGGACAACTTTCCTGGATAAAGGGGCTGATCCCAGCTGTCTGTCAGTACTGGAACTGCTGAAATGGGAAGTGTGCAGGGCTGCGTGCAGCCTTTTGGGGAAAGGAAGGGTGTACTTTTTCTTGTTTTGTGGTTGTAAAGGAAGGGTGTACTTTTTCTTGTTTTGTGGTTGTAAGTAGAAGTGATGCTTGCTGGACAGAGAAGACTGGGAAGTTCTGTGTGCTCTATAGGCTGCAAAGAGGGCTTTAATGCTGCTTGGAGCCAAGCAACCAGAGCATGGATGAGATTTACTGCTGTGAGTGATGTGCCATCTTCCCTCCACAGTGTACTCAGTGGGAAGGCTCCACATCTGCCTGTGGCTTTTGCCCCTTGTCAGCATCACTTGCTGGATTACGGAGGCTGTCATTTATCATCATTGTCTCTGACTGCAAAAGACAGTCCAGCACTCCTGACAAAGCGGCAGGAGGACTGGGTATGGTTGAGAAACATCTTGCAGGGTTGGCAGGCATTTTAAGTAGGAAAGTGATTTCAAAGGAAGAAAGAGGTTGGGAGGGAGGGAAAGACCCCCAAAGACCAACAGCAACAACTTTACATTTGCACAGTGTTGAAATCTGCGTGAAGATTGAAAAGTATGAATAAATGTGACTGAGCACAACTGGAGGTAGCGTTTCTTTTAAATAATAAAATAAAGGGACTTAAAAAGGTAAGCAGAATTAAGATTCCTTCTAAGAAAAGCTGATGAGAGGCAAGTAGGGTTTCCTGGGAGGGAAAATGCAGTTTATGTCAGAAAAGGGAGCTAGTGGATCACCTGGATGCTGCAGGGGTCTTGACAGGGCTTCTCATCACCTGTGTGCCAAAGGGGCTGATGTCCAGCTGCACAACATTGGCCTGTTTGAGGGGTGCAGAGATGGAATAGTTGTGGGGTTAATGGCACCTTTGCAGTTTAAAAACTAGGAAGTCCTGGTACTTGCTAGTTCAATTCTACTCCCATTAAAATCTTTGGTTTCATCAGGTGCAACTACTACACTGAAAAAGCTACCTCACAGTGGATAAACTGCACAGGCTCACCATTAGCATTTCTTAGAAGAGTATTGAGTATTCATGTACCTGTTTGCACTGAAAGCTGTGGTGGCCTGTACTGCTTCTTTATTCTAGGGCTTGTTTTCTAGTCATGCAATGTCAATACTCTGGGGACATCCTGTTTCTCCTTCAGGTAACATTTTCAGCAACATTAAAGTGACTCTATGAAGTCCACTTGGCTAGATCTTGAGCAGGGTTGATCAGCTTATACCATAATCCAAGTTTTAGAAAGAAAAGGTGGGGGGCTTCAGGCAAATTCCGCAAACCCTTCCATCAAAAACCGGAGTGCAAAGGGGCATCTAACAGGATGCAGCCTGTTGTATGGGCAGGTGCGTCAGGAAAGCCTCTGCTGCCAGCTGGTACCTGGCTGCCCCAGTGATACATGAAGGACCTCTAGTCATTACCAGCAGTTGCAGGAGAGCAGATGCTGAGTGTGCCGCATGTGTCCATTGTTCATTAAATCGCTTCAAGGGTTGGCCGAAATGTGTGGCAGGTTGCTGAACTGGGGTGTGAGTCTTCCCCTGTACAGCTCTGCCTCCTCCACCAATCTTCTGTTTCATGGAAAGTGTTTGGGGTTCTTCCTGTTGACTGTCAGCTCCTGCGTAGTCATATCAGTGTCACACAATCCACTGCCCACGTATTTCTCAGTTGCCATTCCAGACTTGATGACTTCCCCTCTTGGCTCACCTTGTTGTTTTCCCCTGGCTGCTGCTGTGCCTGCAGCAGATCTTGGTGCTGTCACAGGCTGGCATCCTGCTGCAGTGGTGCTGTGAATAACAAATGGCACAAGAACGTTTGTCTTCGATGTGTCCCAGAAAGGGTGCAGATGCAAGTTCAGGCTCCTTAGGAGCCAGGATTTCTGAAAACACATCCCCAGTGAACACCAATGGCAGCTGCAGCAGTAGGAAGCTTCAGTAGGTATCTCCACCTACACCCCATTTCAAAATAGCAATGAGAGCATTTAGCAGTTGGTAGTCTAATGTGTACTGGGATATGCAGGTTTGTTTTTGTCTTTTAAAGCTAGCCTTGCTCGTTGCTCAAGAATCATGAGATCAAAAGTTAAAGGGGTTTTATTTTTCTGCGTCTCAAAGGTTAAAGTGGCAACAGTTTGTGCTGTTTGACGCAGAATGGAGCCATAGCCTGAGAGCACCACTTTGGCGATGCGTGGCTTGTCTGTAACATATCAAATACGGAGGAATGGCTGAACAAAAGCTCTTTTTTAAAACAATGAAAAACCTTATGCCAAACCTCATAGAGACCATAACATTGCAGGTTCTTAAAGCTGTTTGGCCCTGTTAGGTTGGGGTTGGAAAGCACATTAGGTGCATAAACTCTGTCAGGCAAACAGGTAATACCGAGCAAAACCAGCTTGCAAAAATAATCCAGGCTAAGTCAAGCCACTCTTTATCTCTGTCTGTCCTGAAACTTGGGGAAAACCCACACAATTCCTGCTACTAGGTCAGAAAGTGTAATTTTGGTGCCTCAGGAAATGCAGAGGGATGGGGCTACTTGTTGGCTGTAAAGGATGTCTACAGCTCACCTGCTGTTATGGAGCTACCAAAACCACAGCAGAGTTGTTTCAACCTTATGAAAAAGTGAGAAGACCGTTGGAAGCTGTGGTGTTTGATTGCCTCCAGGCTTTTGATAATAGAAAATCGAGGTGGTGCAGGAAATGTTTCTGACATACAGAAAAAGGGACGTGGGTTGCCTTGCAGGTACTAGTTCTCAGATTGTCTGTGTTTTGCTTTACATTGCTTGCTTATGCTATAAAAAGATCAAATCAGGAATGTGCCTCGTTTATAGAAATCTTCAAAAATCACAGTATGTTTCTGGGTGTTGTGTAGCTAGCCTACGAGGCTTTTTTGTCTTGTGTTTGTTTCTGGAGGGGCCAGGCACTGCATGTGATCTGCTGCACTAACGGGAGTGTAGGTGAGAAATGAAAGGCAAAGGGCTTTTGTGCCGAGCAGCAGGGGAACAACCCTTCCATGGCTTTCACCCAGACCAAGAGGAGTTTAACCTTACAAACTCCGAGCTGTCAAAAGACTTGGGTGGGTGTGTGTGTGAAACGGGGAACGCATGGCTTGGCAAATAGGCATAAGAGGTTAATGCTGGCTGGAGCTTTTTGACCCCACAGGCAAATGCCTGGGGCTGGTGGGAAGAAGAGACAAACAAGGGGCATCCCCTCTTGTTTTTCCGTTTGTTTATCTGTCTGTTTGGTTTTTGTTTGTTCTTTTTCTTCCCTTGTGTGCCCTTGAATTCCAGGATTGACCAACTCAGTCTAAACCCATGCTCTGTTACAGGGGAGGCTGTGCCCTCTCCGATGACTGACTGAGCAGGGTGAGGCCCTTCATCTGCAGGCAGCATCCCCACGGGAGCAAGGGGAAGCGGGCTGCAGGGCAGTGAGGCATTGCAGCCCAGGGACTCCCCACGCTGTGGGAAGCGCAGCTCTGCATGCAGGCCCCTCTCCTTCCCTTAAAAACAAACCCATAGGGGATTCAAAAAAAGGTGAAACCTGGCATGGTAATTTTAGAGGATGCTTTATTGTCAGGAAGATATCTGTGTGCGAGTAGGACAATGTGAGAAAGAGCGCCTTCTGTAAGAATGGCAGGGTGTGGCTCAAGCTTCAGTAACAAATGCTGGAAGAAAAAATGCTCTTTGTTCTGCAGTCAGGTGGGTTGACAACTATTCTCACCCATCCCTGGCATGCATAACACCCAATGCAATTAAAAGGTTGGGGAAGGCTTGACGTACTGAACTGCTGCAAATGCAGAGTCAGCCTAGAATCTACTGTCTTTTTTTATTGTTATTTTTTTTCCTTTTTAAAGAATGAGGTTCCAAAGCTCACTGGTATAAAAATCAGCATATTTCTGTTCCATGCAGCTGCATTGTTTTAGTATCAATGGTTTTTGTGTTTAATGCTTCTATCGGTAAGTGAGAGCTCTTTAACACTAAAATTTATACTGGCCTACATGTGACTAGAATTAGACCAAAGTGTGCATTAAACTGTATTAAAAATGTGTACATCCGTATAAGCATGCAGCATAGCAAATCAACTCATAATGACAGTCTTGCTAATTAGAAAATAATTTCAAAGCCATTCCTTTTAAAGTACTCTTGTTTGTCTGGCAGGTTTAATAAAAGGGAAATACAAATGTATTCACAGTTGCTTTTAGATTGCTACAGGCTAAAGCAGTATCTAGATCTTAGAAAAAAATGATTAGCCTCATTTTTTATGCTTTGTTCATTCTGCTGTACATTGGTTTAAGTGACTAAAACGTTGCTATCTTTTCTTCCCCCCAAAGCATTGGAGCTAAAACTTGGTCTCATTGCAGTTGCTGGCAAAAGTGAAATGCTTGCCTAAGTGAAATACTATGAATACTTGTTTGTAGACAAGCAAGTAGGAACGAATGTATAAAGCAACAAAAAGAGGGATATGACCATTATGCATCTTTTATCTTCCCATTTGAAGTAAATTCTTTAAAGTTCCAGGGTCAGGAATTTGGAAGGCTACCTATTGTGTGTGTCTGTATAAATATACGTCTGTGTGCATAAATTATATCTTCTAAAAATGTCTTCTTTTGCTGGGAGGAAATCTACTTGCAAATTTACATCTTGCGACATTTCCTTACAACTGCATGCTGGTGTATGTACTGCTAGAGGCCAGCCCGTCATTTCTTGGTAAAAAGAACCTTTCAGCTCGGTTACCTCCTGTAGAGAGCTAATTTTCCAGCAGTCAGGCTTGATCTGGATAAATAATTAGAGAGCACAAGAGAGAGAGATGAAGATGATCACATCAGCTCTGTCTGTAATTCAGTTAATACAGCCAGACCCTGTGATTTCGCGTCTGCAGCGTACTTGCGTGGTCTCAAAAGCCGCAGAGACAAGCAAGCAACAAAGCCAATCGGTTTCATTTGTCTTGGAAGAATTAGTGGCACTTTTCATTCATTTGTGGAAAGCCAGCAAACAGCTGCAGTATGCATCTGCAGCACGAGAAGGTGATTCTTGACACGTTCGCTCTTCCCACCCCACCGCCCCAATGTGCAAAAATTTCATCACACAATTAATGGATGGGTATCACCATCTTTTAAGGACAGCACTTGTTTTCTTCGTATTTTGAGATGTTGCAGTGTTTTTATGTTGAAGTTAAAATTGGTATCTTATAAAGCGGGGTGAAAGCCGGCTAGGTGAAACTGACCATTTCAGCATTTCTTGATTGATTTATTTTAAAGCTGGTCGTAATTATCTGATAGCAATACTAAACTGCAGAGGAAGCGCGCCTGCTTCTTTGAGCAAGCAATAGCATTTCACATGTCTCTTAATTGTATCTCTTCCACTGATGTTAAAGCTAACCACATTCTCGTACAGTCTTTGAGGATGTGTTTGTTAGTGGTGTGTATTTGTTCCTCCTGCATACAGTGTTATAAAGGAGTTAAAAATACATCTTTTGTTCACTTTATTCCCAGTGGTAGCTCGGTTACATTTATACATGGATCAGATTAAAATAGGTCAATATCTTTTGTGGAAGGTCTTTTGACACTTTGGTGCATGACTGCAGTATACCTACCTTAAGGATTAATGGACCCAGAGGAAATCCATGCATTAACAAAAACACAGCCTCAGGATACTTTAGGATCACATTCCTTTATTCATCATCTAAATCAAAGGCTTGACAGAGGGTACTTTGTCATCGAATCAGTCTAAATAATACTTTTTGAGGTGACAGATAACTTCTGCTGAAGAAATAAACCCATGTATTTAGTCAAGAAACATCTGAATGATGTTGTTTTATTTTGTTCATTACACTGACTCATTTGCATAAAAATATACATGTATATGCTCTAGCTGAAATGTTTCAGAACCCTATTAAAAAGGAAATTGTGTATTCAGGAATTGCCTTATGGCAGGAAGTCTTTGTTTGCCTGTGTGCTTTATTGCAGTTGTTTACTGCCTTGAATTGATTTTTGTCTACCAAATCAGTATATTGAGGATGGCTGGGGAAGGGAGGGTGCAGTTCTGCAGTTAGCAGGACCATGAAGCCTTCTTTCTGCCTCATGGTGCATAGGGTTGTTTTTTTTTGGTTTTGTTTTTTTGTTTTATTTTTTTGTTTTTTTTTTTTTTCCCTTTAAAATAATTAATTAAAACTCCTTGGAATTTCCATATTATAAAGAGGAAGAGGCTTCTTTTTGATATTATGGCACCATTAACATCTATTAATAATGCAGACAGGGTAAGTAGCTGGAGTTGGAGCTCCCTGGGGGCCTCGTAAAACAGATGTGCACTATATCTTCCTGGATTTGATAGCTGCTGGGGTCGAGGGGGTCGCTGTGGTTCCCGTTTATTTCCTCTGGCAGCGGTTTTCTAATTTAAGCACCTCTGTCTCCTGGCTACAGTTGCCTGCTGCGATGTGGAGGGGGTGTTCGTGCATTGTCATGACTGCTGCCAGAAAAAGGGGGCACAAGCAGAGTGGCCCTGCCTCACTGCTGCCTGCCAGCTCGCTCACTCCGCGCTGTCTTCAGATGCCTTTTCTGTTCAAGGTGGTGGACTGGGCTCTTTTGTTGGGTTTATCTTGCAAAAGATATCAAGGTAAGCGTTTCTTCCTCCTTGCAGACACAGATGTATTTTTGCATGGGAAGGAAGAAATATTACAGCTTGTAAGAGCAGGTAGTGTATCGCTTGAGGTGATGTCTAGCCCTTGGTGGGAAATGTAGGTGCCATATCCCCTTTCTCAAGATTGCATTTCTCTGTTTTAAAGCAATATATTCATGATTCTGCCTCTGAATACATAGCACTGCATGTTCTTTCTGTAGCTGTCTGTGTTTAACTCTGAGAGGGTGGGGTATACCAGAAGGATTTCACATATTTAATTTTTTAATGCTATTTCTTTAATTGCAGATGATTCTGCGTAAGTAGTGATAAAATGCTAGCGTATGCAAAATGTCTTTACAGACAGTACTATATTGGATGTATTCACATCATACAGGTTTATGATTGCCTTGAATCAAATGAGATGTGAATGTGTGTCCTTGTGTGCACTTGCATTGCAATATAGTCTTGCTGCATGCATTTAAATGTAGAGGTATGCACTTTTGCTAGCTTGTCACAGGTGTGTGTGTGTAGGGAAAAATATCCTGGTAGCAGGTCCAGATCTTTCTCAGCTGCTTCCACCAGCAGCATATTACAGTTAAAAGTTCAGAAATGTGCAGAAAGGTAACATAACTGCTCAGAAAGGACACAGAACAGTTACTACTTCAGCTCTTTTATTCTTCCATTAGTATGTGTGCAAATGACCATTAGTCTCTTGCAGTGTGGAGTACTGTGTTATATAGGGAAGCATAATTTCTGCTGTATATCCTACAGTAATGCCCTCAGCTGAGAATCAGGTTGCTTCTGTCATTTCAGAAAGATAAAGATGCATCCGGTAGAAGGAAACAAGAGAGGCATGGGTAGGGGCTTTTTGGAAGCGCTGCATAAGCCATTCCATGGGATTTCAGCAGGCAACCCTCAGAATAGTCTGGATGGGCTTTACTCTTCCCTCAAATGCATTGAAAACTTAAAATTTGCCCCTGGCTTATCACACATTTAAAGCCCCTTGCTGTTCTGCTTTCTTCCTGTATACTGAGACACTGTGTGTTATTAGCTTGTCTGTCCTTGTGAATGCACACTGACATAGCAGGTGCTTCACTTAAGAGTCCAAATCCAAAAGACAGAAATAATTAAGAAAAAAAAAGTATATGAAACTTGTAGGAGAAAAATTACTAAAAAGCAAAACCTGCTCTTTTATATAAAGCTTAAGTTATCTTTCCCTTTTATTAGATCTAGGCTGTATTGCAGATAGCTGTCTTTTTTTTAATATGTTGACTATTCCTCTTATCTTTCTGATAAAATTCCAGTCAGACTTCAAATAAAAACATGCAGATTTTACAAAACATTTAAATAGAGTAATTAAATGTGTGTAACATTAAAATGAGCACACCTGCAAATAACTTTAAAATAGAGCCATTTTTACTTGGGAAAACTTGCTGTCTGTTACTTCTGGTAATTTTGTTTGCTGAGTAATACAGAACATTTGCCCTCTTATTGCAGAAGAGGTCAATAAGGCTCATAATTGACAGGTTTGAAAGAACAATAAAATACCATCTGGTTTTAATCGGAGACTTGAGTTAATGTTTTTTACTGATGTTTTGCTAACTTACTGTCTGGTAAAATTCTGTTATGTATTCATACAATATTTCTATCATTCAGCCCTTTTTTCGTGAAATCAGTGTGTGAAGCTATGGCTGCTGTTAGTGCTTAATGATTCCTTTTTTCCTGGCTCCATAAAATAATCCCTTAGGAATTAACTGAAGACCTAAGCATTAACCAGCATATGGAGGGAACTGTAGAACTGAGCTGTATGTTTTGTACTTTACCTATTGTTTATTAAAACAAATAAACCTAAGCCTCTTTTTTTGTTTGTTTGTTTGTGGTATCACTCACTTATTTGGGCCCTTTCTGGATTATCAGTTGCAATTTTTACATCCAAAATTAGGTTCAAATGCATAACATTTGGTGGCTTAATATTTAATGACTGATTATGATTGAGATTATATATATTCTTCTTTGCCCTGTTAAGAATTTCTCTGTGAAATAAGATAGACTATGTAGATTTAGTGGTGTTGGTGTGCATTTTATCGTACATTTTCCCCTTATTTTCCCATAAGGGGAAAATGCACATGCAGGTATAATACAATAACAGGAAACAGTAATTTTAATTACTTTTGTACTATGCTTGTCCTCTGGATGATCAACTTTTTTTTTTTTAATTTAATTTTTCTTTTTTTGAGGTAGAATAATAATCCAAGCTAGAAGCAAAATTGTCCACTTAGGGAACTTCTCTGAATATAAAAATACATTGCTACAAGTCAGGCTTCCACATTCTCTGGGAAACAAAGGAAAGATCCTCTTTGCTTGGTTAATGATATTTATCATCTTTAACTCATTAGTTGCTGAAGGTAAAGAGAAGGATTAGAGATGATTCATTGATAAAACTCACATAGATTATTTGAGGAATGCCTGTGTGTGGGTGTTTTGCAGATAAAATGCAGGAACGCATAAGCAGTTGGCATTGCTCCCCCTTAATGCTCCTTAAAGAACACTGAATTTTTATCCTGTGTTTGATGCATGTTTAGTGCCTTCGAAGTAAAGAACAATTGCACGATTCCATTTTATCTGTACTTTGGGTGTGTTAAATGAAAATGCCCTATGAGGCATCCATGAGAAGGTAATATGGGGCAGCTTTATACGGCAAGGTGTGATTTGGCCTCTTCTGAAAATAAATCAACATAATTTTGTCTGAGCAGTCTTAGTTTTGAAAAGGTAACCCTTTTTAAGTGATAGTCTGCACAATAGGATCAGTTATAGGTATATAAAAATATGTGTACAGATATACAGATATTTTTCAATTATCTCCTTTTTATTTACATGTTGAGGGAAACAGTACATCCGAAATACAAGGAATATATTATTCCTTTAGCCAGGAGTAGCACTTTGCATGATGCATAGCATTTGCTTTTTCCAAATCCAGTGTGTTTTTCTGATTGAATTTTAAAGCACAGCGTTTCAGTGGATGCTTCAGTATGTTGCATTTTGCTTACATGGGATTTACAAACCCACAAATAATTAGAACTTTTTGTTTATTCCTATTAAATCATATGTACATGTTCCTTGAACTTTATACTAAGGGGAAAAAATTTCTTCCTTCTAGTGACTGTTCTGCTTTTGTGCGAGATATTGCAAACCTCTAACTGGGATCCTTACTGTAGCTGCTTGTGATAACCTCCAGCATGTCGATGTGAGGGGAGGAGCAGAAATCTTAGCAGCTCACACTCTAGACACCCACGCTGATTGCAATAGATTAAACTCTGTACAGCAGCAAAACAGAATAGTAAATGGAGAGTAAGGAACGTGAAAATGTGGCAAGTTATAATTACGAAGAGGACGTGCATTGAGCGGCATACTTCTTTGTATGTAACACAAGTGAGACTATTTGCCCAGGGAAAATCCTCAAATTTATGTATTACATTTACTTTTTACAAAGGTTTGTGTTTCCTAATTTCCGATTGACCTCAAAAGGAGGGCATTCTTCTCTGGCTTCATACTCTTAAAGTCAGGTCCAAGTACAAAAAGATGCAGCACTGGTTAGCGAGAGCTGAAGAGCAGCAGTGATTCTGTGAGGATGTAATTTTCCCCATTTTTCTCTTTTGTTCAAGTCAGATACACACAATCATACATATATTTCTATGTGGCTTCGTATATGGCATCATGGTTGTGAATGCACCTTGGAGTCTGTAGGGATTCAACATGCAGGTACCAAGGATCTGCCAGGACAGTGCTTCCAGTACCCTTTTTGAGTTTCCACATGTTGGAATTTATATTGCTTCTCCCAGAATCTTCCATCAGGGAGGAGATTATTTGGATTGCAGAGGGATATGGATTAGTTATTTATTGAATGTTCCTGGAAAGATAGGAGACTACATTTGTGTACAGAATAGGAGACAACTACTGATTTATGCAATAAACCACAAGTAGCTTATAAACGTGCACATGATAAATGTCCGCATTATATACCCTTTTCCACTTTATGGACAACCCCATTCATTTGTCTCCCTGAGGACTGCTGCAAATATTCCAAACACCTAGCCCTTTTAGAATAAAATAAAACCTGCTGATGTGGTGTTTTTTTTCTTTCTCCTTGCTGAAATGGTGAATTTCCTCCTCCACAGATCATGGCTCTTTCTTGCTCATAAGAAGTATGAAAGTGGTTGGCATGTTGTAAGCAGCCTGACCTGAAGGACAGGGAGACAAGGACTGCAATGCTGGCTGTGGGACGCAGTCTGTACCAGAGAGATGAGTGCTGGGCTGTGTGTGGAAGGGGCTTTGGGTAGAGCCCCTTGTCTCCATCCTTTTCAAGGCCCCTGCTCTTGATGTTTTAATGGGAGAGGGAGCGCTGCCTTTTGGGGTTGAAGGAGCTAAGAAAATGTGTCTTTGTACCAAGTTGCCTTGCATGTGTGCATTTACTAAGTTGTGTTTTTTAAGAGGCAAAGTTACTCTCCTGACACTGTAGCTGCTCTGCTCTGACCTTCCCTCAAGGGCACCTGTTATCCCAAAGGTATGGTTTTCTTCCATGAGGAAATAGCATCACTGTTCCTCCCTCCTGTCTGCTATATGCTCCAGCACTTAATTTCTGTGAGAAACAACTTATCTCTGTGTGTTTAGACCATGAGCCACAGATAGGGAGGTTAAACTACTGTGCATGACAGTTGTGTACATGGAACTCTTCATTAGCCTGCGTACTAAAGAAAGGAGAAAATAGATGTCACAAAGCAGTATCTGCCCAGTTTTGTTTCTGCAGCAGCTGAGTGGGAATGTTCAGATACCTCAAGTACCTTCTGCAGCAGCAGTGTGCAGGTTTTCAGGTAAGTCTCATGTCCTGTGCCAGATGAACAGGGACTGCATGGTTGAACAACCAGGAACTGGGGTACCTCTCAAGTGAAGGTGGTGTCTCCAGGCCTGAGCATCTCCATGTGTCTGCATTGCTTTGTCTGTGAACCTTTGCTACCATTGAAATCAGCAGAGCCTGATCCTTTGTGAGACCATGGCCCCAGCGAAAGAGCTGGAAGTGCGCAGTGCACGGTTAAAGAGGTCTTGCATTCATGTTGAGTCACTGCCAAAAGCAGTGCTGAAAGCCCAGTGTGTCTGACAAGGTGACACATTGTTTTCTGCTTGAGCAGCAGAGGGTCTTTTTCTCAACATCTTGCTAGTTCCTTGCTCTGTTAGAGTTGAACTTTGAACCATTTGAAATTCATAAAACATCTGGGATTATGCAGATTTTCATATCAAAAGTCAAATCCAAGAGCCTATTAAATACTACAAGTGTGCTATAATAGGCTTGATTAGGCTAATATTAACTCCAAGTGACACTTCAGTGACATCAACTGTGACAACGGAAGTGACATTTCTGAATTGCCTTATTTTTAGGGAGAATGTTGATCATGGCTTTTTCAATTGTTGCTGTGGCATAATGCACATAGACCAACATAATTCTGGCAAGCGTGACATGTCCCTTCTCTCTGATTGCAGGGATGTGGTGGTCAGACTTGCTGCTCCTTGGTAAGGTTCTTGCACTGACAATATGCAGTGATGGTGTTTCTGGCCACAGAGACCCATGGATTTCTGTTCAGAATTACATTTCTTGAGAAATAGTTCTCGATTAGATAACAATATGTTTACCAAGGTGAGGAAGAATAAGACTGCCAATGTTAATGGTTAAACTATGAAGCAATGGCTCTAGTGATCTGAGCACATGATAAAAGAGCATGAACAATGCAGCATTCTTTCTGTTTTCTCCTTGGTGGTGGACTAGGTGTTTTGATTCTGGTGTAGCTTTCAAAGGATGACAGCTTGTTGTGGTTTAAGCCATAAATCATGCAGTTTGCTCACTCACTCCACCCTCTTTCTTCACCCCCCACTCTGAGGGGGGTGGGAATGGGAAGGAGAATCAAAAGAATGTAACTCCCACGGGTTGAGATAAGAACAGTCCAGTCACTAAGGTGTGACACAAACCACTGCTGCTACCACCAATAATAATAATGACCAGGGAAATACAAGGGAAGAGGACACAACTGCTCACCACCTGATGACCGAGCTGTGAACTAAATCTTCTGGGATCCTACCCCCAGTTTTATATCCTGGGCATGATGTACTCTGTTGTGGAATACCTCATTGGTCAGTTTGGGTCAGGTGTCCTGTTTCTGCTTCCTCCCGGCTTCCCCTCCTCCCTGCAGAGCATGAGGCTCAGAAAGTCCTTGGTCAGACCAAAACATTCTAAGCCGTAACTATAAACATCGGTGTTATCAGCACTGTTCCCAGGCCAAAAGTCGAAAACACAGCATTGCACCAGCTACTACAAAGGAGAAAATGACTGCTGCTGCTGAACCCATGACAGTATCCAGCACTTATTCCATACCATTCACGTCATGCTCAGATCCCATATTTTCAATATACCATTACACATCCATATATATGTCTACACACACACACAGAGAGATCATCCCTTAGTGCATGGAGCAATCCCTACAAAGCTGCTGAGTCCATTTGGTCCATGATGTCAAGCTCCACCTCTTGTAGCAGTCCTTCAGAGCAGGGAAGGCCATGTGCAGTGTTAGATCGTTGCCTGCTGATGCTGATCATTTCTTTGCTGCAGGACTTGTCTGTTTTCATTGAAGTTCATTCTTTGTTGGGATGATAATCAGAGGACCAGTCGCTGATGACTTGAAGACATCTAGTTGGTGGGCTATAAAAGCGTTACATAGCAGGCAACAGCATACAATTGAGTTCATTGGCTGTTTTCCCCTAAAATCAAGTCCCGTTGAGGTGCACATCAGACTTCCCCAACTTCCTGCATTACCCACCAAGTATATCCAGGTCCCTGAGCAAAAGCAATCCCATGAGTGGGTTTGCCTGAAGCAGGAATAACCCAGCCTGTCTTCCCCAGCAAATTTTTATAGGTACCACAGGAACTTTGTCCCCCTCCACAGTGTGTAGAAGTTCTGACTGGGCTGGACCAGCCCTGTTGGCAGATCCTCTGGTGTTGACCAGCCAAGTGGCCTTTGGTAAGTGAATATACCAATGTTTGAAAGTTCCACCACCCATTGCTCTCAGTGTAGTTTTTAACACCCCATTGTACTATTTGATTTTCCCATAGGCTGGTGCATGGTAGGGGATGTGATATACCTATTCAATGCCATGCTCTTTGTCCCAACTGTCTATCAGGCTGTTCTGGAAATGAGTCCCATTGTCTGACTCAATTCTCTCTTGGGTGCTGTGTCACCACAAAATCTGTTTCTCAGTGCCCAGGATAGTGTCCTGGGCAGTGGCGTGGGGCACAGTGTATTTTTCCAGCCACCTGGTGGTTGCTTCCACCATGGTAAGCACATGGCACTTGCCTTGGCAGGTTGGTGGGAGTATGATCTAGCCAATTTGCCAGGCCTCCCCATATTTGTACTTCAGCCACCGTCCTCCATACCAAAGAGGCTTTAAACGTTTAGTTTGCTTAATTGCAGTGCATGTTTCACTGTCATGAATAACCTGGGCGATAGTGTCCATTGTTAAGTCTACCCCTCGATCATAAGCCCATCTGTATGTTGCATCTCTGCCCTGATGGCCTGAAGTGTCATGGGCCCACTGGGCCAAAGATAATTCACCCTTATGTTGCCAATCTAAGTCCATCTGAGCCACTTCAATCTTACCAGCTTTATCCATTTGTTGATTGTTCTGGTGTTCCTCAGTGGCCCGACTCTTGGGTACATGAGCATCTATGTAGCGTACCTTGACCACCAGGTTTTGGACCCGGGCAGCGATATCTTGCCACAGTGCAGCCGTCCAGATAGGTTTACCTCTGCGTTGCAGCTGCTTCGCTTCCATTGCTGCAACCACCCCCACAGGGCATTTGCCACCATCCATGAGTCAGTATAGAGATAAAGTACTGACCACTTTTTCCATTCAGCAATGTCCAAGGCCAGCTGGATGGCTTTCATCTTGGCAAACTGGCTCAATTCACCCTCTCCTTCAGCAGTTTCTGCTACTTGTTGTTGAGGACTCCATGCGGCTACCTTCCACCTACGATGCTTTCTCACAATGTGATGGGACCCATCAGCAAACAAGGCATATTGCTTTTTACTTTCTGACAGTTCATGATGTTTTATTAAACACAAACTTTGGTCCATGAGTTCGGATCCTGTTGAGTCTAAGATGCCTTTAGACACTAACTCTGGAGATGGCCTTTAAAGCTTGTAGCCACTTCTTGCTCTATGTGAGCTATAAAGACCAGCTTCAATAGACTTCAGAAACAACAGGAACCCTCACTCTCACCAAAACCACTTGAGTACCACCTGCAGAGCTCCTGGTCACCCTGACAATGTGAAAACAAACTGAAGAT
>JASSUY010023477.1:2602-17354 GCA_032466535.1 Forpus xanthops
CGGGGGAAGAAAGAGGGGGGGGGTGCACAGAACTGTTTGAGGGGCCTCAAACTACGACACCTGTAAATGCTTCATTTTATTCAGTCAATTTAGGATGACATTGCCAAACTATTTTCAGACAGTGTTGCCTCCTCCCTCATACCTCTCCCTTCCCAGTCCAGCTACCTCCTTTATTAAAGTTTGAGATCATTGCATGGACAGTGATTCAGAATAGGGAACTAATCTAAGTGAAAGCTAACTCTGCCAAGAAAGAAAAAAGTAATTTTCAAATAGATGATCTTCTCCATGGCAGATCTACACAAGATGCAATGTGAGTAGCAGGTACATTGCTAGAATAAGCACCCAGGATCTTGAAAGGAGTGGCAGCACTAATTTACTTCAAAGCAGAGTTTCAGTTGGTGTAAAGAAATCAGAATGCAACATGCTGTGCAGGTAAAGTGATAATCTGCTGTATCCTGTGTCTCCTCTACTGTCATGCCTGTATCTGAAACATATACAAGAGCCCTTCCTGCTTCTCAACACTGCATGCCACATGCACATAAGATTTTAGTACTTCTAGGTACTCGGTGAAAGATGTACAAGAAGAAAGATACTCAGAACAGAAGACAGCTGTCTCCAGGATATCAGGGCTGCTCACCTTAGAATATCCTTGTACCACAGTGGGCATGTGTCAAGATGGTTATAAAGGGAGAAAGCTCAACAGAGGTAGTTTTCATTAGCAACTGGATGTAGACAGCAGGAATGTCTGAAAGACACCCTAGAAGCAGATCAAATGCGCCATGCCAAGTAGAAAACATTTAGCAGAAAAAACAGTTCAAATTCCATGCAAGTGCTTGAGTCAGTGGCAAAGATTTGGCATCAAGTGGGGCACAATCAAGCCAACAGACATAAACAGCTTTGAATCATGCCATGTGTATGTCATAGATACCACTTTGGGATTATTACTTACTGCTTAATTGCCAGTGCTTACTCCAAAGGCATGTGAAATCCTTCTGACAGCCAGATTCCCACTTGGAAGAAAGTGAGACTAAGAGAGGTTAGACTTCCCCCTGATAGTTAACCTGTCAGTTTCCATTACTTGCTTCTTTTCTATCCATGGTACCTCTCCGGCCACATTCATTTTGCCAAAAGAGCACCTCATTCGTCCTTACCACGTTCCTCTGGATGATACTGTTAGGAGTTGTGGTTGTTCAGCCTGGAGAAGAGAAGCCTCCAGGGAGACCTTATTGCAGCCTCTCAATATATAAAGAAGGCTTATAAGAAAAATAAAAAGAGATTTTTTTATAAAAGCTTGTAGTGAAAGGACAAGAGTCAATGGTTCTAAACTGAGTGTAAGTTTAGACTGGACATAAGAAAGGGGTGTGGACTAAATGATCATACCTTCCAGTCCAAACTTTTCTATCATTCTATGCTTCTATGTTCTGTGATTCTATGAAGTAGTCTTCCTACCAGCCAGGGACCTGCCAGCTGACTAAGAGGAAAGAAGGAGAAAGCAAGAAGGACATCTTTGAGGAAAGGGGGAAGAGGTTATTTGCGTTTCTGTGTCAGATGATGGCATAGTTTAATATACGATTTAAAGCACGTTTAATGAGAAGAGTGTGGATGGTCAGAACAAAGAAATTGGCCTTTTCTTGACTGCTCTCTGAATCAGGCAGGGCCTTATGGAAGGAAGAAGAAATTATTTTTGTTCAGAATACCTGAGCTGGCTCAGTTGGGAAAAGCTTCTGGAGAACAAGAAACAAACAGAGAAGAGAGGCATCTGGCTAAGGGCACAGGGTATGAGGATAGGCTGGGAAATTTCCTGAGGGGAGCTTGGAGGCTTGCCTCTGGCAGGGAGCAAAGCTACAATGAACCCTCAGAAGTGACAGAAAAAAGGACTTTTTTTGGGATTCATTGGGGATGGAGATCATGCAGGAAGTGACAGGAGGCGGTGGGAAAGAAAGATAGAGGCAAAAAGACCTCCCACAGATCTCTGAAAGGCACAGTGGGGAGGACTCGTTTGCAAATCTTTTCATTTAATGTCTCATGAGGATCTGAATGTCACGGTTTAATGAGTTACATTGATGTCATGTATTAGAAACCTAGCTGTTGAGATTGGATCTTGTCTTTTGACATACTGTATTCAAAAAATGGCATGGTCTGATCTGTCTCCAAGCTCTGACTTACTTGGGGGTCCACCACAACACTCATAATCCAAAGGAACATGGCACTTGATGGAAAGTGAGAAATTTGCCCTCTGCCTCCCCTCACTTCCCCTTCTCTTGGTTTTGAAGTTAATTTTTGTACAGTCTGTGGGAAGGGCATGGTATGAAAGCTTCCAGCCTTGAAGAATATCACCCTAAACCTGCACTACTGTAGAAAAGACTGGGATAGAAGAAGGAATTAGACAAAGTCTAGTAGTTGTGCTCACTGTTGCTGCTTTCTAATTTTGTTTTTGGGTTGTTTTTGTTGTTCGTCTTTTTGTTTGTTTTTTTTGGGTTAGATTTTTTTTTTTTGAAAAACGGGAGAATTTAAGTTAGCCCATAATGTCATCTCTTGGATCCCAGTCCAAATCTGAGTCTAAATTATCTAATTTGTACTTTAAACATGACAGGTAGCTGAGCATCTCAGCCCAGCCAGCAGCTAAATGTCTGAAGAGATGCACAGATTCTTCTAGAAAGGATCAGAATAGTGGGGGGAGGGTTATCTACTTCTCCAGGAGTTCCTCTATGCTCTTGTAGGTCAAACTGAATGAGTTGCGAAAATACAGTCTAGAGAGGGATATAGTTATTGCATATCAATTAAATGGTTACCTCACCTATCAGCATTGAGGCAGACTCTTTTTGTGGATCTTGCCCTAAAAACATTGAACCCACAGCTTTCACAAAGGTTTCACCAGCATCTTTGTCTACTGGTTCATTGTTTTTCAACTTCTAGATGCTTGCAGTTATATTTTTGGACCACCAAAAGAGCCTCCAGACTCTTTTACTATCTTCAACAAAGGATCTGAAGAAGGTCAGAGAGAGAGTAGACTTAGAGTAAAAAAAAGAAAGACATTTTTCACAATGAGGGTGGTGAGACATTGGGACAGGTTGCCCAGAGAAGCTGTGGGCTTTTTTTTGTGGCAGGAGTTAATACTCACACTGCATGCTAAAATACATGAGTCCACTGCAACTGTATATGACCAGAAGAAAACAGATTGCTTACCAAGCACAACCCTCCCTGTTTCCACCAGAAATGCTCATAGCTTGTGTTCCCAGGAGCCTTGTTTCCACTCTGGACCGGTCAGATACACTCTTTTCCACAGGTAATAACCCAAAAGAGAATTGCTGTTTGGCTAAAGTGGTGGGAATCCTCTGTGTGGTCTCTGTAGAGTCCCTTCTCCACGTAGAGGAGTTCAGTTGTACTTCAGGTCTTGGTTGGCCACACAAATTGGGGCAGATCTCTCCTCTCCTTAGCCCCTAAAAAAAAATCCATAAAATGTCCTGTTGACTCTGGTTTTCTGAGCATTCTGAGTCAGGAAAAGGACCACCAACAATTTGCAGCAAATAATGTGGAGTGTACATTTGAGAAAAGGACTGTTTTGCTGCAGCAAGTAAGCTCTTAATGTCCTTGGGAAAAGCCAACATAAAGCATTTTTATTGCAATAATAAAACTTGAAACTTGTGTGTGGTAGAAGGAGGAAGCAAAAAAGGAGGTATGTGACAAGTGTTCCTAAGATACTGCTGCACAGGGCATGGAGGAAAGAAATATCAGAGGTGAGAGGCTTATGTCCTAAAAGTGACTGCTTGGAAATAACCTTTTAAGTATGCTTGGGAATTTAGGAGATTCATTGAAATCCACAGTTGAGGCTGTTCAGACTGGAGAAGAGAAGGCTACGTGGAGACCTCATAGCAGCATTCCAGTATCTGAAAGGGGCCTACAGGGATGATGGGGAGGGACTCTTCATGAGGGACTGTAGTGAGAGGACAAGGGGTAATGGGTTCAAACTTAAAACAGGGGAAGTTTAGATTGGGTATGAGGAATAAATTCTTTACTGTAAGGGTGGTGAGGCACTGGAATGTGCTGCCCAGGGAAGCTGTGAATGCTCACGGACAGTGTTCAAGGCTGGGTTGGACATAGCCTTGGGTGGCATGGCTTAGTGGGAGATGTCGCTGCCCCTGGCAGGGGGGTTGGAACTAGATGATCTTAAGGTCCTTTCCAACTCTAACTATTCTGTGATTCTATGATCCTTTTCATAGAAAATGCTGTCTTCTCAAAAATCTTTTTCTTCATCTTTAATCAGGGAATGAAAGCAAACATTTTGAAAGAAAATCTGATAAAGCAAAAAGTTCAACATGTTTTAGAAAAATATTGTGTCATCTTGAAATGTCTTGTTTATTCTATCTGTTTAATCTTTTTATATTAACTTGCATTGTTTCATGTTGCCTTTGGTGTCGTGCGTAAATACCTCTGTACAGCAAATGGATGTTGTAACGTGACCATCTCGTTTTTAGAATACTCACAAAATTTTCTGTTATATTTAGGGTAATTAAGGACAGCTGCTCCTTAGTACTAATGAAAACATGCAAAGACACACACCCCTTTTTTTTTTTTTTTAGACAAATTTATTCTGTTCACCTTATCCTGAAATAGGGTGGCATTTTGCATTTTTTTCCTAGTAAAATTCACTGAAAAACCTAAAAGGAGAACTGAACACTGCTCTTCAGTTTGACTTTAGGCTATGGGAATAGGAGCATTTTATAAAGAAGAGCTGTTGCTTATGATATTATATTAAGAAGTTTATTCTGTAGTAAAGTCACCATAGCGAAAGAAAATGATACAGGGATACAGGAAGGGAAAATATTTATCTTACACGGGCGATTAAGTGTATTACAGGAGTTCTGGCCAAGACTTAGTATGCATTATTTCAGTCAATGTTAGGTGCTAAAGCAACAAAACTCCCTCTCTTGGACTTGAATCAGTCTAGTGAGAGGTGTTTTGTGGCTCTATGAAAAACATGAAAAAGTGCCATAAAAATATACTCCATTTTGGTTGTGTGACAGTGTACCACAAGGCAATATGACCAGGAACTCTCCATGGACCCTAAGATTAGTGTGTGTTATGGGAGCAGAGGGAAGCAACTGAGTATACCAGATTCACCTAAATTTCCATCATTGCTTTTCGAGACCCACACACTTGCCATTTCATGCAAAGGCAGGTCTTCTTCAGAATTACCACCTTCTCCCATTCCTTTTTATGACACATCACTTTTCAAACAGCTTTATTGTAGTCAAGCTGGACTGTAATGCTTTTTCTTGGTGTTGGGTCCCTTAATCTGGGGGTAACCTGTAGGCATTTATTTCCATTGAATGTTGATGGAAACTATGTTATAGCCTGACAAGCAGCAAGGGTTGCAAAAAAAGCCACAAGGAACCTGACTGCGTTTGGTTTTAGGTGTTTTTTTTTTTTTTTGTTCAGCTTCTTTTTTTCCAGGATTGAACTTCATTAGCTGGCAAGAACTCACAGAGACATACATATTTATGTGATTTTTCCCGTCTTGATGGAGACTTTTGTGATGGCAGGACTTGAGCTATTTCAGCTGAGGATAATGTAGCTTGCTCTTAAGGCTCCCTTGTTAAAAATAAGCTGCTTCCATGTGATTCTCCTACATAGGGAAACCAAATCCTTTCATTGGTCAGCTGGAAATCTGCTCAGCCACCTGAGATTCATTGTGGATGAGAGTGTTTACAATGCTCGATGTAAGTATCTCTACCCAGATGTCAGCCAGGGGCCTTGTAAACCCGCAGGAGCGTTTCCCATTGACTCCAGTGTCCTCTGAATGAGTCTAAAGGTGGTGAATGTTTCAGTACTTCATTGGGTGGAAGCCTGATTTTATTGTTGAGGCACTGGTGTAGACACAGGGGACCTGTGGTGGGCCCCTAAACTGTAAAATTAAGGCAGAGACAGGGCAAGGCAGGTATCTAATTTTCATCATTTTGACAATTCATTGACAATTCAAAAAAAGCCCTGGGGAAAAAAAATAGTTACTTTGATGACTCAAAATTTGAAAATATATGTTTTGTTTAATTTGGAGTGATTAATTATTTTTACATTGTAGAACTTTATTTTCTCAAGCAAGTGAAACTCCTATGGATACGTGATCTGTGGGTCTTCCCATTTTAAAATTTAATCTTGGACAATTTAAGAGAAGGTTGAAAAGGTGCTGAGAACTATAGCAGGCATTTTATCTGTTTTAGATTGTCTTATTACTGAAGAAAAAAAAAACCTCATTTGGAACACTGAAGCACATTGCATGATTCTTTTCAATTCACTGAGTTTCAAAACCCCCAGATGTTCAGTGCCAGGGTTTCTCCTAAATCACTCTTCCAACTCTTGAAATGTAAAATGCTTTCTCCTGATGGCATTTGCAGCATTTTTAAAATGCTCATACATTGTTTCTTACAACCCAGCATGATTTTCATAGCAGTGAAAGTAAAGAAAACAGCTTTTCTACAGTTTTATGTCTGCTTGATATGATATCGGTGTCTCAGAATATAAACTTTGGCAGATGTTTCTTCTGTGAGTGCGATATTTTCAGTATCTTTCTCCTGTATGTACTCTTCTGTGCTTAATGTTTAAAGCCATTCCTTTCTGAGTATTCGTGCTTTGTCTAGTACTATTTTCTTTCAACCTCTCTATAGCTTTATGGATGTTATCCTAACATACAGAAGAGTAGGCACAGCTCATGATGTCCTATTTTTTTTCCCCTCTATTTTATTATTTTTTTAACCTGTCTATAAAGCAGAGTCTCTGCAAATCTGAAATTAGAAAGAAAAACATATGTGCTCTGGCAAAATTAAAAAAATGTAATTGTGACAGGAAGACATCAGTGGCTCAGGCCATAAAACATTTTGGAGTTCAGGAGTTTAGTCTTATAAATGAACACACACTTTAAAAAGCAATAAAAGTGAAACAAAGCTAATGAACAGGGAGAACTTCCACTTTAGCTTCTGTGGTGGTAACACATCACTTGAATCAGCTTCCCATTGCTTATATCTGAACCTTTCTTGGTTCAAGATGGAGAACAACCTGCCTGTAATTCTGTCTGAGCCTAGATGGACCCGGAAATCCCCTCTGGACCCTCCAGGTCTTGTTCTTCACCTCCATCCCCTGGTGCAATTCAGGGAATGACAGTCTGGAGGACATAGGAATTTAATTGCACCCCATCCAGGCTACATCAGCGCAGAGGCAACACACCTTGTGATTGCCTCACAAAAGGCTGTACATGAAACGAAGTGTCTCGAAATCATTACATTTTCTCAAACGTAATCTTTAGAGGAAGGCTGAACTTACCAAACCAATTCAGCATAACTGAAGTAAGCAACTCATTTAAATGCAGTAAAGCAGTGTTTATGGAGTTCATATGGACTGAAAGGCAGCCTCTGCTAAAAAAAACTAAGAGAATTCCCTTCAAAACATATGTTTAGAATGTAAGATTTGCATTCCATGAAGGTTTAAGGGGCACTGCATTTGGTATTTCCAAAGTTTACATGAAGAAAACTTTAAAATCCAATGAAGTATATGTTTTTCTTTAACTCAGAGCCTCTCTATAAAATGCAGTTTTACTCAATATTTTAATGAGGGCTCATAATGAACAATTTTTAAAAATAATGCAAAATGAATATAATTTCTTCCATTTTTTCCCTAGTTTCTTTTCTGCTTCAGAAAACAACTTTTCTTGCAAAAATATTTAATTTAGTAGAACTTTATTTCTTCTCTCAGCTGCAAATATATATGATCTGATGGACTGCTTTGTGACTTAAGCTACAATCTCGATTTCTATACACATGACATTTTAAAAGAAATGTTCTTGTAAGATAGCAGGAGAAATGGCATCTAGAACTTGCCATGCTCACACTCGAAGGGAGCATTAAGAGCTTTGGAAAAGGAGAGTAATTTTCTTCAACTATGATCTCCAGTTTAAGTTATAACACTGGGGTACCTAGGCTGATACCTAGCTACTGCTCCAGAAGGGCATGAGTGTCCCATATGTTATCTATCTCTCTGTCCATCCATCTATATCTACGCTTTCAAATATATTTCCTGAACATCCCTGAATATCTTGAATGTCACTAGTTACTGCACTGATGTGTTTGAATTCCTCTCCATATCAGCCCTATTATAGAAACAGGGTTCCTAAGCACTTTCTTACTGTTAAATAATCATAAATATTGGTTTTACTTAAGAATTGGAGTATAATTTTATCATGAAACTAAATTCTCAACTAATGTGCCCCTTTCTTCTCTCCCAATATCAAACCTGATTTCCTGTACCTCATTGTATAAAGCACAATAGAAAACATAAATAGATGGGAGGAGTGTTTATCAGCTAAGAAAATGCACTGATCTATGCACACATGCCCAACCCATGCAAAATATACAGCAGCAGAATCCCACCAAAACTAAACCAAAGCAACATCAAAAAAAGCGCACAAAAGAATCACAGTCTAGAATACCCTAGTTCATTGTTACTTCAGTTTGGTAATGAATTATTTTGTTTACTCCCAAATACCTGGATACCATAGCACAAACCAACAGGAATACTGGACTTTGAAACTGCAGCATAACTAGGACTACTACTGACGAAAATGAGTGTTCACACACTGGGGGGCTGGAACATTTGAATGACTGGTAGAAACCAGGGACTGACCCAGTTTTGTGAGTGTACACATTTGTGAGCAGGTATCCAATCTTTCCACTTGAGTGGAGCTTTTGTGACCCACAAAGCATTCTTGTAGCAAACACCAAGTACTGCCACTGGAACCGCATCTTCACCTCACTCAGCAGTAGCCAGAGGCATATTGCTCATGAACCAGAAGTGGTTTCTGTGATGCACCTTATGAAACAATTAGCTGTTCCCTCCTGGTGACAGTCAGGATAGGAGAAACCACGGATGCCTGTCTTGGTAGGGATCCAAATGAAATACTTTTCCCTGCAGACAGAGGAAGGAGTAAGAGTGAATTGAAAAGTACTTACTCTGGAGGCAAGCAGATTCCCAGTGCAAGGTATTTAACTTGCAGCCTAAGTTGGGAGTGATTGAAAGCTGTTGTCATTGGTGAGATTCCTGGGGGCCTTTTTCAAATGTTCTAAAGGATGCAATCTTAAATCCCATTGGAAAATTGCAGACTACAATTTTTTAAGTTGTTCTATCTTTTTTTTTGATCCCAGAAATGAAAAATCAAAGCATTTTTATACCAGCACTGATTTTTTTTTTTTTTTTTAAGAACCTCACATTTCATGAGAGCACTGCAATGGAAACAAACAAGTAATAATGTATCTTTAGCAGAAACAGCATAGAATGTCAGAAGCTCACTTTACTACTTTGCTAGGAGTTACAATGCTCACTTCAGCCATAGGAGACCCAGAATTAGTCATTATTTCTGCCAAACTAGTTTAGACTCCTTCTGCCTTAAATTATAACAGACTGCAGTCACTTCTATGCAGGACACCACAATGTCCGTTATAAGCTCCAACACTTTCCCACTGCAAGTTCATTTCTGAATTGTGACCCCACTTTCAGTCTCACAGGCTGAGTAGTCATGACCTGGCTTTGGAATCCATGGCCCAAGCCTATACAGGGATGCTGTGCACTTAACTTTTTTTAGAACATTTGAGTTTGCATAATATGTTTAAATATCATTTGAAGAGGGCAGAAAAGGATGGTTCTCCTACAGGTTAGATTTCCCTATTACCAAAATCAAGTCAAAGCAAGGAACAGACTGAAGATGTTTTGCCTCTTAGTACCCTAATTATTGCGTGCTAGAGGGATTTTTCAAGAGTTGTATCACAAGCTGTCTTCCTCTGAGTTTCTACCCTAAAATATGAAGAAATAAGAAGAACAGAGACATAAAGAATGGGAGTGACTGATTTTACTATACAGTACTTATCCTTCTTGCAAAGAGGACTGACTGGTAGTTATTTATTTCAGCACATCTTCAGATAATTTATACAAAGTGTTAGAGGGACCCAGGTACTGGGCTATGGAGATGTAGGAGAAAGGATCCAGCTGGACATCACTGAACTGGCATCAAGGCTGTGCTGACAAATGATGTTTCCACAAAATGAAGAATCGATGCAACACATGTAAATCACACCTTCAGCAGATTCTGCAATGTGCAGAAATCAGTTGAGATGTTTATCCATAAAGAATAGACAAATGAGTGAACTTTTTAAGTTCTCTGTAAGTCATTAACTTGGGCTGCATTAAGGAAATTAACCTTTCAGGCATTTTTCTCAATAGTTTAGAGTTCTCATAAATTGTTTTGTGTAAAGTCCTTATGCTGGAAAGACTTTCTTACCAGGCCTTTTCTTCTTTTCTTTCTTATTTTTTTTTCCTAAAACCCGGTTTTCTTCTCCTTTCCTCAGCATTTTAGGCAGGCTTGTAATACTACTGGCAAGTTTCCAAGTGTTTAATTTGGAATATGATATTTTTGGTTTAAAAAAATACTAAAAAAAAATAAGGCTAGCTGAAGATCAGAAGAGTTTATGCTGGAGCTGCAATGGGCTGCTCAGGAGAGAGTTGAACTCTGGTGAACAAGTGCCTGAGGGCTGGCTGGGAAAAGCAGTTTAATTAATTCTTGCTTGCCTTTTAGTTTTGGGATAAAATTGCAAGGCTGAAGTCAAGAAACCATTGAAGAACTGTTTGCTGGAGGTCATCAGCAATTCAAGCACCCCAAGACCTATGGATGATGATGCTGTCTCTGCTCCCAGGGGGTTAATGTAGGAAACAGGGACATGAAGGTTGAGACACCAGCCAAAAAAGAGTAAAGAAACTTCAACTAAATAGGCCTTTTTTCCTTTGGGCATTTGTTGGCCCTTGACAATAACTCTCATACTCTGAAAAGCTGTCATTGCAGCATATTGAAAAGCTAAGCGAATGGATTCTGCTACATGAGACAAAATGGATACATGAAGAGTTTTGCATAATTTCATCTACTTTCTATTATAGAATCATAGAATGAGTTAGATTGGAAGTGACATTAAAGACCATCCAGTTCCAATTTGTGGCCATGGGCAGGGACACTTTCCACTAGACCAGATTGCTCAAAGCTTCATCAAGTGCAAGGATTTTTATCTTTTTTTTTGTAATAACCTCCCTCCATTTCTTGTCTCCCCAGAAGGAAAAAAAAATTAGGTTTGCATTTCTCACTACAGATTTCCATCTTTCTCACCAATCTTCTGAGTCTTGTTTCATTGGAAATCCTAGTTACAGAAATTCTTACTTCTCTTGAGTGCATGGGATTAGTTGTACATGAGCAGACAGTTTGTACACAGTAATGCAATGGCCCTCTCTTAACAAGTAACATGTTGAGGGTGACAACAACCTGGCTCCTTGCTCTTCCCTTCATAGTTATTGAGGAGAAAAACAGTGGTGTTAGACCAACTTATAGCCCTCCTGATGAGTTTTCTAGGAAGCCCCCTGTGAACTCTTGCTTATTATATTCCTCTTTGCATGTACTATCAGTCCTCCACTTTCATAATTTGCTTTTTTACTTCATTTACATTTTGGCCAGCCAAACAGCTTGTTGAGGAGAAAGCTGAATGTTAGATTACAATAAAGAGTTCTTGGTAACTACAGACATAGTAACACAAATTAGCCAATTCAAAAGAAAGTTTTCAATTGCACACCTTCCTCTATTATTATGCAGTTACTACTTTTTTGTGGTAAGTCTTAATTGCACCTTAAACTAATTTACCGATACTGCAAACATCATTGAAACACTTTGACTTAAAAACTCATACAGAAAAAATACATTGTACATCAAAATTTCAGTCTGGTTAAAGGAATACAGAGTCTTACCTTCCTGCCATAACCAACAGACTTAAGTACTATGAGTTCTATATTTTTTGAGTATTTAGAGTTCAGCACTAGCTGTAATGGTTAAAAAAAAAGAATAAAACAAAAATTTAATAGGCTGAGGTTCTTGTTCCTGAAAGGAGATTGCCGTATGGTCAGTGGAGATCTAGTTAGTGGACTGTACTGATGAATTAATTGCATTGTAACCTGGGTGTCTAAAGTATATTTAAATTATTTCCTAAGCATTCCACTTTCTCTGTATTAATACTGAAAGGAAGTCTGAGGAATTCTTTTCAATTAAAAAAGTCTGCAACATAGACACCTGAGTTTAGGTGAGATAAAACCCATCCTCGGTGAATTTTCTGAGTTTTCAGACAGACCATAATTCCAGTGAATACAGTAATGTCTTGGACATGTTTTGCCAAATTAAGAAATTGAATTGAGTCACTCCTGGGATTTAATTTTTATTTTAGGATCAGGAGTAGTGATTTATTCTCCTTAGAGGGCCTTGTTCATTAACTTCTTTGGAGATTTTGTGTATGCCTGGACCTTTCCTGGTAATACAGTAATGTGAAAATCCTGGCAATCACTACCATTATGGCACATTTTGCTCCATCCCGTGGGACCAAAACATCCTGTTTAGCTGTTGAGCTGTTACTGTGACACCTCTGAAGGTACTTTAGATCAGAATTAAGTGATTTCAGTACAGCCTCTGAAATGTTCTGCTCCTTCTGTTTATGTTGGTCTATTCTATAGGTGGGCAAGACTCAGCACCTTGTAGGAACTGGTATTTTGTCCCTAAATGTTTCTGTTTCATGAGGTCCGGTGGTGTGCTATAATGCATCAACCTCTCTTCACTCAGCAGAAGTCTCTGGTCACTCATCCCCTGGATATGTGATTTATGGACAGTTTCTGCTATTAAAGGCACTCAGTGTTAGTTTGGGTTTTTTAAGAGCTCATTCTCTTACAGTATATGAGACAAAGTCTGAGATCCATCTCACCTCATCTTACACAGTTACATTTTAGATCTCACCAGCTGACTAGGGTCTCCCAGTAGCCTTATAGCAATCTCTCCTGAGGGGTAAGGAGAGAAATTGTCCTGATTGGGCCCATTTAATGAGACATATCTATTTTAAAAGGAGGCAATGTGAGCTTGATTTCACTTCATTACAGGCTCAATACAATTGTCTACACAAGGCCCTTTGCCCTGCCCTTGAGCATCGTTCCTCCTGTTTGTCATTTTTGTATCCTGAAGGTCTCCTCTGTCTTAGCCATCAACTCCTTTTGTGTGTCTTGGACACTCCACAGCACCTCAAATAATAGGCATGAGGATTCTTGTGTGTAAGCAGCTGCTTTTTAACCCAAATGTTCTTCTCAGATACAGATGTCTTAAATTATTCAAATTAGCATAAGCCTGACTGAATGGGGAAGAATGGTCAAAGAATTTGTTAATTTTTCACAGGAATGAAATGTGAAGAAACAGCTTCAGTTGTTGGCATCTGTATGGAGTTCCTATCTAATTGTCATTGGCCTATCTTGATGCTCATATGAAAAGTATAGATAACAAGTTGCTAGGCATAGCCTAATTTCAGAATTCTTTCTCTTTCTTGTCCCTGGTTTTACTGTCTTAAATTTATTTCATCAGTGTATTCTTCAATGAACTGGTCTGTGCTCTCTGATGTTGAGAAAATATTAACATGAACTCATATTTCAAAGATATTTTGTCCTTCCCACCCCTCCAATGAGACCATGCTCTGTTTTCTCTTTTAGCTTGCTCAGAAATGTTCCTTTTTCAATAAATATTTATATTGATGACGTTTGTGAACCTGTTCACGCAAGAAGAAATAATTTTCAGACAACACATTTTCAGTTGCACCTCCTAATGTAATTATAAAACTACAGAAGTTTTGTATATGTTAGAAGTAAAGGACACTTCTTTTCTACTTATGAATGAAACTGAGGATAGAATTTAGCTTACTGATTAAGAAACACACCTATTATTCTGAATTTAGTTTTTTGTGTGTAAATGAGAGCTGAGGGATCTAAGGTCAGTGGAGACCTAGTAAATAAAATAAGATACTTGCATTTGGTCAGCTGAATTTTCACAAAATGTGCCTATGGCCTGATTCAGCTGCTTTAAAAAAAATCATTTCATGGTATTATAGTTATGGCTTCACCATGATATGTATATTCTGAAGGAAATGAGTCTCCTCTACTCCCCATTTCATATTTCAGATGAAATGGCTTTAAATGCCTATGCTAAAGGCAACCGAATATAGCTCTTAAATCTCTCAGATAAAAACTGGATATAGGCCGTAAATACAGATCTCTAGGTCTGTGAGATGAAACCTACCCTGAGAATTGAATATAAAGTATCTGAGACCAGTACTTACACTTTGCATGCTTTAGGACTGATCTCAGGAGACCTTTCCTCATCTGGGTAGTTGCGCTCCACATAGGTGAAGAACCTTCAGGCTTTTGCAGACAGTGTCCACTTGCCAGCTTGCCTCATATTTCTTAGGTAAGCTATGAATTTTTTTTCTATCTTTTGTAGCACATTTTCCATTTTATCTTTCTTGTTAGACAAGTAAATCTAGTAATAATGACATTTTAAAAAGCTCACCATTGCCTGTGATTCATTCCAGTGTTGAAATTCCATAAAGTTCAAGTGCTAGTAAAGTCAAATTTGTTAGCCATGATGCATGACTAATAAGGGATATTGGACCTGCAGTTGACCTGCAGTTCTGTGAACTTCAACCACAAGCTGACCTTCCTGTTGCCTGAGGGGTCTTGGGCTCTTTAGAGTCAACAGATTCCGTTGTTGGGATTGAGCACTTTCACTGATTATATCAAATCATTGCTCATTTATTAGGTCTTTACTGTCTTCCTCTCCCCTTTCTGTTCCACTCTCCTCCCTCCCTCCCCCCCCAAAAAA
>JASSUY010023478.1:0-14298 GCA_032466535.1 Forpus xanthops
ATAAACACTGGTGTTATCAGCACTGTTCCCAAGCCGAAAATCCAAAACACAGTGCTACACCAGCTACTATGAAAAAGGGAAAAATGACTGCTGCTGCTGAACCCATGACATTATCCACCCCTTATTCCGTACCATTCACATCACGCTCAGATCTCACATTTTCAATATACATCACATGTATATATATGCATCCACACACATACACAGAGGGAGAGATGTCATCCCGCAGTGCATGGACCAATCCCTATAAAGCTACTGAGTCCATTCAGTCTATGATGTCAGTCTCCATCTTTTGTAACAGTCTTTCAGAGCAGGGGAGGCTATGTGCAGTGTTCACACTCTTGAATAATCTGGGCAATAATGTCCATTAATAACTCCACCCCATAATCATAAGTCCATCTGTATGCTGCATCTCTGCCCTGATGTCCTGAAGTGTCATGGGCCCACCAGACTCAAAATAATTCAGCCCCCCCCCCCCCCAGCAATTTCTGCAGCTTGTCACTGGGGGCTCCATACAACTGCCTTCCATCTCCGATGCTTCCAAAGCATTGGAGGGGCCCAGTGAACTAGATACTCCCAAATACTGTTCCACACACCCTGCCACTCATGGCTGTCCAGCCTTGGGGAAAGTCTCTTGATCAGGCTAAATTGTAGTTTAACCCCCGACAAGGTCCACACCCCGCTCTGCTTAACTCTCAGGGCCAGACAAAATGATTGTGGGTAAAACACACTCTGTTTCCACCCTTTTGGCACAACTCTGTCAAAGAATGACCTCAGTTGCAAACAGGAAAGAAGAAGGAGGTGTAGCAGATTGGGACCGAGCTGCACACCCTGCTTAGAGTATTCAATGTCAGATGCTCCAGAAAAGGCTTTAGGTGTTTTATATCTTCTGCCAATATATAAGATTTCCTCAAAGCATCAACTGGTTAACTGGACTGGATCCCTGGGCTTAGCTGTTACCTCCTTTAATATATCATCTCCTGCCTGCGAGAACTGTCCTGCCTATGCTGAACTGTGAGAACCTTGATTATTTGGAGACTTGGTTTGTTTTGTTGACATTTCTATACTTAGGATTTATCATCGCAATGTCAGACCACATAGCTGGGTGCACATATGCTGGCATTTTTCTTCGTAGCTTTCTGCAGTTTGTTAGTTGGATGTGCTTTTGTGTATTTTTTTTTTTTTTTTTGTTCTTTTTAGTAGCATATGTGGTAAAGATTTTGGTCTGTGTTATCCTTCCAAGAGCCATAAGCACTTCTTGTATCTTCCCTTTGCAGATGGCAAATTTGGGGCCTACATGCAGGTCCACATCCAGAATGATGGTCCTGTAACAATAGAATTGGAATCCCCGGCTGCTGCTGTTGAGCCTAAACAGGTGAGTGAGTCCAGAGGAGGTCACAGGGATGCTCCAGAGGCTGGAGCACCTCTGCTAATGGATACAGGCTGAGAGAGCTGGGCTGCTTTAGCCTTCAGAAGAGAAGGCTCTGAGAACACCTTAGAACAGCTTCCAGTGCCTGAAAGGGTGACCAGAAATTCGGAGAGGGGCTTTGGAGAAGGGCCTGTAGGGATAGGACAAGAGGGAATGGCTTTAACCTGACAGAGGGGAGATTGAAATGAGACATTAGGAAGAAATTCTTCCCTGTGAGGCTGCTGAGGCCCTGGCACAGGGTGCCCAGAAAAGCTGTGGCTGCCCCATCCCTGGCAGTGTTCAAAGCCAGGTTGGACAGGGCTTGGAGCAATCTGGTCTAGTGGAAGGTGGTGTCCCTGCCTGTGACAGGGGATTGGAACTAGATGAGCTTTAAGTTCCTTTCCAACTTAAACCAATCCACAATTGTATGATTCAGTGATGTAATGTCTCCCAAACTTACTGCAACCTGTTTCTCTAGAAAATTGAAATGAGGTAACAGCTGTTTGCAATTTAATTTGACTCTTAGTAACATTGATAGCATTACTACTGTGAGATTACAATGCTGTGTTAGCTGAGGGCTTTGTCCAAGCAGATTTGAAATGGTTGTTCAATATCCTAGGTGATGCTAAGGCTCATCTGTGTATTTTTCTTTGGATAAAGAATAAAATAAGTTTATTCTTGTGTGCTGGATGACTGAACTTGGGATACATCTGTTGTCAACAGCTTTGAAACTACAGAACTTCCGCATAAGACCCAAAACAGAAGAGAGGCTTTGTGGAATCCAGCTTTCCCTTTTGGTCCTTGTGTTTTATTGTGTCTCACATTTGCAGATTGTGTTGGGTGAAGGAACCCTGGAAAGCAGAGGATAGCCCTTTGAATATGTGCACTTTTCTGTTATACTCAGGGGGTGATTGTGTTGGCAGATGATGATAATTCAGTGTCTTATCCAAATTTCTGAAAATGTAAGCCTTGAGCTTTTTGGGTTTATTTTTCCCTGTTTTCATGATGGTGGTGTGAATCTCAGTTGCAAGTTTCATACAGATGCTCACGTTTACAAATATTTAGAAACAGTCTTCTGAAATAATTTTATTTCATTAAGTGTTTCCTTGCTCTCCTCTGTGAATAGTTGACCAAACTTGAAAAACAGCAACAAAGAAAAGAGAAGACCAGAACCAAGGTGCCCTCTGAGTCAAGTAGAGAAAGAAATGCTCCCCGGAACAAGGATGATCCGAGTGCAAGTAGCGGAGCAGAAGGAGATGTGTCTTCAGAAAGAGAGCCTTAGCTCATCCAAAGCAGGCCTCAGGTTTGGCTTTTCCACTTCATACAGCTGTGGCCTGCTGCTTGGCAGTGTCTAACTCTGGGTACTTTACTGAGGCAGCACATGCAGAGAATTGCATTAGGAATACTGAAAGGTGAAATGTGGTAATCTTGCTGGTTACTAACCTCTGCTTCTGCAGTTGGCACACCAGAATGTAGAAGTGGGTGGAAACTTTTTCCCAGCTGTGTGCTTGGCTGAAGGTGTGTGTCTGTGTGCCTGGCCCAGCCACCACTGTCTCCAGGTTGACTCAAGAAATCTAAGTTGTGGTCTGATAGCACAGCAGTGGCTTAACTCTAAATCTTGCTTTGTATTCTTTATGGTTGTGTTTCTTTCTCAGTCTTTACCTATCAGGCAAGTTATTCTGGAACAGTCCCAATTTGTAATTGCCATCTGTAATGCCCAAATAACACATAATCCTCAGCAATGGAAGTGAAAAACATGTCAGAAATTTGAGACAGGCCAGAACTGCAACTTCCGGTCATGGTTCGTACCCCTCCTTAGTTTGTTCTTTCCCAAGGTGACTTAGAACAGGCTGTTTTATGTACCTTCACCATCTAAGGAGCACATTAGGCTAGGCATTGAGAGCCAGACTTTGTGCTTGAATCCAGTAGGAGAGCTGGGATTTTCTCTCCTTTTAGCCACTTGGCCTGCAGGACATGGCTGGACATCAGTGAATGGAATTAGATTGAATCCTGTCATGAGTTATCTACATATGCAGATACTTATTTACCATATTCTTCCAGTCAGTTTTAAGTCTTCAGGACAGAGCTTTCATTACGTTCCTTCTCTCCTCCTCAAGCTGTATTGCTGAGTTTGAACTTTCAAACGTGTCCAAGCTCTCAAGAAAGTATTTCCCCCATCTGCACAACTGAAACCCTGTGTTGGCTGTGCAGTTTACTTATTAACAGCTTTGCAAAGTTAAAGTCTAACCTTTCTTTCCTTTTCCTGTTCCTAGAGTTCAGTCTGGCCTGTGATGTATACCATTCAGTATCTTGCATTGCTCAGGAAGTTGCTTTGAAAAAGAATCCATCAATTTCCCTGGTGATCAGACTCTGGGGGCTGATTTCTGTTTTATAGGAGTTCATGTTATCTAATGTAAATGAATTTGCATAAGGCATTGAGTAAATTCCTGGAAATTTGTTTTGGATTGACCTGGAAAAGGAATCAAAGGGATTTTCAAGTCCACAGACTTCTTTCTCTGGCCTCTTGAAAGGGCAGCAGCAAGACTGGAGTGAAATGGTTCCATTTATTAACTGAGTTTTTGACTGCAGTCAAAAGTGGATTGTTGTATCAACAGCTGGAATCACAAGTTTTGCTGTCTTTGGCTTTATGTTTGGCACACCTTCCTGCTTCAGTACTGGAGACGAGCAGGCATATAGGGAAGAAGAACATGTTCTTAGGAAATGCAGCAAGGATGTGCTCTTTCTCAGCAACTGTTGACCTTGAGGTTCCTCCCACTGTTTCTGTGTTGTGTGTTGAAATAAGAACATAGAGGAGAGCAGGAGTTTGCAGAGTTGGTGTGCTCTGGTCAGTCTGACCTTTCCAATGGCATTTACAATTCTGAACAGCTGAACAGGTCCAGAATATGGTACTGATAACCTAGCAGTCATGTGCATGCTGGGGCAAGAAGTAGACACTTTTCTCTGTGGGATTTGAAGGAATCCAGTTTCGTTTCTGCTCTACTTTTTAGTAATATTTCTGTTTGTTTACCTTCCACAGTTTCTCATACAAAACCTACACTGGATTCTTGAAGAGACCCAGCATTCACCTCAGCACCACTCTTCAGTGACTTTGGAAAAGAATGGAAAATGGGAAAACGAAACTAAGACATTAGAAACCTGTATCATTCTGTATTGAAACAACCAAAGCAATGCTATCAGATCCAGTTGTTAACGTGTAGTATCAGTAGTAAAAAGGACTTGTAACATTTTTGTGTATGTGTTTTCACATGACTGCTGAGTAAGGGATGACTATAGGCAGCTTGTAGCAGAGCATTTACTCTCAGTACATAAGCTCCATTTCAAAAAGAAATCAGGGTTTTTCCTTAAACTTACACTTGAATTCTGAAGATTATCCAAGCAGGCTTGTATATGGATTCTCACTCTGTGGTGTCATGTGTGACCTGTTTTCATAGCAGCCTGTAAATCTGTGTATATTTTGGTATGTTGTTCAGCTGCTACATAACACCAGGGTAAGCAGTCCAGTCTTTCTGCATGGATTAAGTTATTAAGAGGAGAGATCAGCTACTAGTAGTTTATTCTGTGGAGCACATCTGTCTTGTAAACTTTTTCTAAGAACAGAAAAGACTTTATTAAACAAATGATGCTAGCTATGTGCCTGTTGGTGTTTGCTTTGTGTCACATGTTGTTACACACATGGCTCTACCCGAGGGAACCACAATACACAAAGGTTACAAGCCAAGAAACGCTTACTGATGTAACTCATCTGTATCTCCTTTGGAAGTTGGGTTACTGACCTGAGATCTTTGCTTTTTCCAGTACATCTGAGTCCTTTAGTTACTTTATGGTGGCCATCAAAATGCTGCATGATGTGCAGCTGACATTTCTCTCAGATCCATCAGAGGCAGAACTGCATGTGAAAGCTGCGGGCAAGCAACAGGATCTGAGAAGCAGCTACAAAAGTGCTTTCCTGTGGGCGTGAAAGGAAGTTTCAGGAGAAATGAAAGGCTACAGATCCTCACACCTTTGATTTCTTTTAGTATAAAGGATGGTGGTACCCTTTATACTGGCAGTTCTCCAGGCCTGACTTGCTCTTAACAGTCTTTGCTAACCCTTTGCTGTGGCCATCACAAGAGCCAGGATGCTTACTGCACATACAGGGTTATAGGGCTAACTCACTGATGATGGATGTTCTTCATCCAAATGCGTATTGAATTTACAATCATAGAATCCCTGGTTTGGGGTGGAAAGGACCATAAAGCTCACCCAGTTCCAACCCTTGCCACAGGCAGTGGCACCTTCCACTAGACCAGGTTGCTCCAGTCTGTCCAACCTGGCCTTGAACACTGCCAGGGATGGGGAGTGCTGTAGACTCTGTAATCACTGTGGCTTCTTTTTGTGTGTTGTTTTTAGCTTTTCTCTTATAGGCTGCTCATTCAGTAACAGCAAAACCAAGATGGAGTTACCTGCAATTTAGTTTGCCTGAAGACCCAGCCTTATGGTGTTTCACTTCCAGGTACATGTGTTGTATCTTGCTGTTTCAGCGTTTCCTTTACATGGGATTACAGACTTATAGTTTGTTGTCAGATTAGTGCTTAATTGGCTGCAAAGGGCAAATTCAGTCTCACCTCTCAGCTGTTGAACCACCATTTTCAGACCTATTTCATGCAGCTGAACTGTTCTGCTTGCTCCAGCATCTATGAAATCTTGTCTTCCACTTCGCAGCTTGTCCTTAAGAAGATAAGTGAAGAAAGTACCACAGCCTCTTTGCACCCTGAAAGGTAAATAGATAGAACCTAGACTACAAAGAATAATAAAGATTGAATAGACATATCATAAGTATGTCTCAGGGGAGGCAGAAGGTTGAACAAGAGATGTTACAAGGGAGACCTTGTAACAGTCCTCCAATACCTAAAGGTATTTGCCTATGAAAGGGGTCAACAAGAAATCCAGAGGTCTTTTGACAAGGGCCTATAGGACAGGACAAGGGGGAATGGCTTTAACTTGATAGAGGGGAGATTGAGATGAGACTTCCCTGTGAGAGTGCTGAGGCCCTGGCACAGGGTGCCCAGAGAAGCTGTGGTTGCCCCATCCCTGGCAGTGTTCAAGGCCAGGGTGGATGGGGCTTGGAGCAACCTCGTCTAGTGGAAGGTGTCCCTGATAGGGACTGTGGTAGAGGGCTGGAACTGGATGAGCTTTAAGGTTCCTTCCATCCCAAACCACTCGATGATTCTGTCAAATATTGTATATTATTAATATGTTGTAACACTGGTGTATCGGGAATGTGGCTCAGTTATATGTAGGGAGAGGAGATGTAGTCTTTGGGTTAGATGATACTTTGCTATCGATGCCTGTTTAGTTTTTTTCCCTCTTGTGTTATCTGGAGCAGGTTTGTCAGTGCCATCTGGAGAATGCTGGCAAACTCTCTTTTCCTAGTAAGAACTAGGATTAATTTCATGTGGGTGGCTGAAAAAGAGTGAATATGTATCTTTATTACTCCTTTTTCACTAACACAAGTGTATGCAAAAGTGTGATGTACTTGGGGGTAAATAGTTCACATATCACTATGTCAAGGCTGAACCTGTGAAAGGATTCCATGGCAGCTCTTCTAAAACATTGAGTATATTGGCTTGCAGTAATAGAAATGGCAAATCTTTACTCCTACAGGTTATGGTATGATGTAGCTGGTAGAGCAGGAATACAGGTGCTTGTTGCTTTAGGACTCTTTGCCTGTGTGCCACCAGGCGTCAGCAGAACCTAAGAAACCGAAAACCACTGCAGTGGATTTAGACCGTTTTCAGTGGAGTCTCCTTCCTTAAAGGAAAATGATCACTTTGGAGATAACTGACATAGTTGTTTTCTTTAGAGTGTATGTACTTGTCTGTAAGTGGGATCTGTATCCTTCTCCAGATAATTGCTCTGTTCAAAACCTGTGCAATAGAATAACTCGTTTTTCTTTTAGCTTAATATGGTTCTATTTTTAACAGGTCTAGCAAAACATATCGTGGCTAGATTTCCATTTCCCCACCTCTGTTTTGGGGAAATCCATGTTGCTCTGCTGCAAACTGAGGAGGAATATTACTGATGGTAGGAGGAATTGTGTATTTTCCATTACACTCCTTTGTTAAAAGTATATTGAGCTAACTAGAATGTTCCTACGAATAATTACAGGGAAATATAATGCATTATTGATTAAAAATCTTTAAAGAAAAATGATCAGCGTGTCTACCTCCAGACTAATGTCATCTGCTTAATAGAAACTGTCACTGATGTGTTCATGGAGCATGTATCATAGATTACTTCAGGTTGAAAGGGACCTCTAAAGGTCACTTAGTCCACCCCCCTGTAATGAGCATGGACATCTTCAACTAGATCAGTGTACTCCTGTGCTGATAAGAAAACTATAAGGGCAGCAGAGTGCATTTTTGCAAGAATAAACATGCTGACATTGAAAGTGGCACTGGCTGTGTTGAACATGGCTTAGGAATAAGGTCTCAAAACCAGCCCAGAAATTTTGACTACAACCTTTTGACCAGCTTTGAAACATCTTTGTTGTTGTCTGGATTGGTGTTTAAACTGTGCTCTGTGTTCTTGTGATTTTACTTGTTTCTTCACCTGTGCCAGTGCTAGAAACCTCTCATGGTGAATAGGATCTCAGGCCAGGAGAAGCAGTGCTGCTCTTGGTGCAAGTACCACTGCTGCTTATCTTCTGATCCCTGCTAGAAAAGGCACAAAGAATTTGCATGTATTAATATCACAGACTGGTTTGGGTTGGAAGGGACCTTAAAGCTCATCCAGTTCCAGCCCCTGCCACAGGCAGGGACACCTTCCACTAGAGCAGGTTGCTCCAAGCCCTACCAACCTGGCTTTGAGCACTGCCAGGGGTATGGATGGTTGCTTGTGATGGTTGCTGTGTTCTGAATGATGATTCCTATATTTTTGGCATTGTTAGCAGGTGATTTTTTTCCCTAACCTGTCTTGACAGCTGTAAGGCACTCTAAATACCACTGGAGTTGAAATGCACTAATAGAGCATGTTGACACTACGTCAGATGTTAGGAAGCAAGAATTATTCAAGTATTATAAATATTGCATTTACTTATGAGTTCATTTATTATATTTTGAAAGTGAATCTGTTATGAGTTTTTTTGAGTACAAGTTCTGTTCAGTATCTCTTCATAAGTAAGTTATATGATCTATTTCCAGAACAGTACTATATTACCTTAATGTTTCTAATAAACTAATTCAATTTCCATTTCTGTTTATTGGGTAAATAAGCAATGGTGAAAAGTTAAGTTTGTCTAATTTCTTCCACCATTAATTTTTCAGGTTATATTTAAGTATTGAATATTGACAATAGAATCATAAAATGGTTTGGGTTGGAAAGGATCTTAAGATCATCCAGTTAGGCAGAGACACCTCACACTAGACCATGTTGCCCAAGACTCTGTCCAACCTGGCCTTGAACAGTGCCAGGGATGGAGCATGTACCACTTCTTTGAGCACCCTGTGCCAGTGCCTCACTACTCTCACAGTAAAGAACTTGATAAAATACATCTGTCTGATTTCTGTTTGGAATATGTGTGTGTGTGTGTGAGGAAATAGGTTTTGTCGGTTTCCCAGTGCTTTGTAAAAGGAAAAATATTTATTTTAGGGATACACTGAAAAACTAAAAGTACTTCTGGAGAAAGGAGAAAGCAAAGGATGTGAGGAGGATTTTGAATTACATGTCTGTTTGTTGCTGCTCAGCTTGGAAAGCTGGAGAACTTAAGAAAGCGTCTGTCGCCTGGTAGTGGTTATGCATTTAACTTGGCTTTTTAGACTTGCATGAATTGTCTCTGGATACAGGTTTACCATTTTACTTCTACTTTTGAACACTAATGTCAGTTTTCAATGGTTTTAATTTAATGTTAGTTAGAAGCAGGTAATAATCATTATTGATTATTTAAATCTTTTTGGTTTGGTAATTTGACGTATTTTTTCTTAATTAATAGCAAGAATCAGGAAATCAAATCTGTGAATAGTTTGAAGACTAATATTCACATTATTAACTATCCTCAGTAGCATGAGCAAAGCAGTTTGATTCTAATGACATTGCCCTTGTTATAGGATATTGTTCAGTGGAGATAATCTCTCTTTGATCCTGAAGTGACAGCAATAGTTTCATTCACATGGGCATAACAAAACTTCATCACGATTTTCCCTTTAAACCATAATTAAATTGGTTTCTATTAAACCTGAGGGTGTCTTAACCTAACCAGAGAAATACTACAAACTAGTCTGTCAATAGGTGGGGGGAATACATATTTTAAACCCCCAAAGTATGGTAAAGAGATACCTTTCATCCCATTACCTTTCCTCCAGCATGTCCACCAGTTATTTATCTGCTCTTGCCCTGAGCTTTCAGGGTGCTGGACCAATGCTTCCTGTCTTCTTTCAGAGTAGGAGCAGAAAACCACACCTAATGCTTAAGTGGGGTTGTAGATAATAATAAGCCATTATAATGATTTATAGTTCCACTTCTCACACATTATTATTAGCATACAATATACTGCTAACAATTTGTGGCTGAACGAACCTAACAATCTGTCAGCTGAAGGAGATTATTGGCATATTGAATAATGGCAGTGTCCTCTCTGTGGAGAAAGTGGTTCTCCTCTGTAGTATGTTATTTTAGTGCAATTTTAATAGTGCAGCACAAATAACTAATACCAAAGGATTACTTCTTTTTGTCTTTGCTGCAGTGCATTTTTTAGTATTTTATAAACTTAGAAGTAGGGTGATCAATATGGTGTGTTTCTGCAGCAGACCATTTTACTCGTCTGAAGAAGATATACAGCCCCAAGTCTTTAGAATACTGTTTTTTGAATGTAACTTAGTTCTTTACCGCGTAGAAAATAGGAAACCTGTTACCCTAAGCCACACATACTGAAGTCGGGAAGGTCACTTGGCTATGCTGGTTTGTCATGACAGTGACAACTTAAACAGCAGCAGCCTACTAATGGTTCCCTTATTACTATGGGCAAACTGCTGAATAGTGAGGTTGCTCTGTGAAGTCACCAACTACCAGTTAAAGGTAATTTGTTGTTTATTTGGTGCAAGTATCAACTGCCAAGCCCTGGAGGAAGACACCAGGCTATGGACTGTGGCATGGGGTGGACATGGCAAGGAGCAGATCCCAACCTCCCAGGCCTCTGCTGTATTTATGGGTATACCCAATCCCCCCAAACTTGGCAGTTTTTGCAGCAGAAAACCAAGAATGGAAAGCAATTCCCAGAGCAGCAGGTCACTGCAGAGGAGCTTCTCCCAGGAACCCCATGATTCATGGTTGGCAGCACTTAGAAACAAAGGTATTTAATACAAACTACAGACTTTTAAAACAGCAAAATAATCAGCAGATGTTTGATCTTAGCTGTCAGCAGAAGGGGATCATCAGCTAAGCTGTCATTGAAACTGTGTGCCAGACTGAGGACTTCTCATGCTGATGAGGCGGTCAGGCTACAGCAGATCCTGAGTGCTGCTTTTTTTCCTTCAGCTCTCCAACAAAAGCAAGGTTGGCAAAGTTGTCGTTACCAAAAAATGTCTTCAAATCAAATACTGCCTTCGAAGCTTTTCCAACAGTATGTAGCTTGCAACCTCTGGGCATCATTGATGAATCCAACTATCAGAAGAACCGGTGTTTGTGCACCCATCCTTGTTAGCTGGGGAAGGATGTGGGTCACAGGGGTCAGTTATGAAATAAGATGATTTTTTCTGCTTCAGTATCTCAGTGAGTGCTGTTCAGCAGAAAGAAATGTTCATTTTGACTGCAGCTCACATGCTGCAGCTCACTTTCCCTTCAAACTCCAGAGAAGCCTGAATCTAAATGCATGCCACTGGCACTCAGTGTTGCTGTAGAAGGGGTTGCTGGGTAATATCAAATATCTGTCTCTGGTTCTAATTAAAGCATATTTCTTGCTTACCTTTATGGAATAATGGAATGCAAGGTTTTAGAGGCACCTGAGCCTAGGTGGCAATGTAACTTTTGCAGCCAGTAAGGAATGTAAACCAGCACCAAAACACTATTATTAGCATATTACTGAATGATAAATGTTGTTTTAAGCAAACTCAGCAGTGGTAAAAAAAAAGTAGGTAGGATTTGTGTTCTTAATGACCATATGAGGAATAACCAGAAAATTACAATGTAATCGTTCCATAATGTCTCACAAATAATTAGTTGACTTTAAATATTTGCCGTATTCTTGTTGCTAATGCTGATGTGATCTGTGACAAAGGAGCAGAACAAGTGAACCCCATATGCTCAACCTCTTGTGATAGTGATGGAGAGTGTTTGGAAATGCTACCTAAAGGAGTCTACAGCCCAGATGCTCAAACATGCAAAACCTCTGGCTGAAGATGCCATGTCCAGGGGTGCAAATTTCCAAAAGAGTAAGTTTACCTCTTATTTTGAATTTACCCATAACTGCATTGGCCTTTATTTCACTTTACTTCGTTATTGTTCAATGTGCAGAGTTTTCCTCCCTCCTTCCTTAGCTCTTGAGATCACGGATTTATACCTTTAGTACCTCGATGATGTTCAGGGCTGGGGTCAGGTGCAGAAGCTAAACTGCCTTGATGAAAACTGCTTTGGGAAGCTCAGGTCTTTGAAGAGGACTCTTGTAGAACATAATTGCAGTCTAGTTTTTGGGCTTTCAAAAGCCCTTATCAGCCAACCTTTGTTTTCTGTAAACTTCTCTTGCTGCTGCAATTCAATCAAACAGACTCTTAATTAGATTCTTTTGAGTAACTATGAGTTATTGAAAAATACTCATTGAAAAATACTTTCTGCATGCCATGTTATGCATGAAAACAAAGCTATGTAAGTTTTAGGCATACTTTTATAACTGAAACAGGGCAACAACCCTCAGAAACTGTCATTTGCAAAAATGGACGTATTTTATGTTGACCATAGCAACTAGTGAACAGCCAGGAGTCAAAAGGACCTGAAGAAGAGAAGGCTCAGAAGAGACCTCAGAGCAGCTTCCAGTGCTTAAAGGGGACAATAAGAAATCTGGAGAAGAGCTTTTGACAAAGGCCTGATAGGGGCAGGACAAGGGGGAATGGCTTTAAACTGACAGAGGGGAGATTGAGATGAGACATTAGTCAGAAATTCTTCCCTGTGAGAGTAGTGCAATTAGATCTTCTTCTGTTACTTTAAAGAAGTAAGGTTGTCTGGAAAAAGAGGAATATTACACATATATATCCTCAGTACCAGCCAGCACTCTCCTCTGCAGCATTTTGTTATTCCACCTAAGCTCTAATAAGGTCTTCTCTTACCAGGGCATTATAAGCAATTCCAGCACCTTTGGAGAAGAAGAGCAACAACAAAAGGCCAGACCATGTATATTTAGTTTGTGTTTTTTTTCCTCTTAAAGGCAGAATGAGCAAGTGTTTCAAATTCTCCTTCCACCAGAGACTGCATTTGCACCTCTTCAGAAACCAGTCTGACTTACATTTCAAATCTTCATGATGTGTGAAGACCTTTTAACGATAGCTTAATTAGGTATGAGCAACTCTTAGGGCATTAGGTATGATGAAAGCCATGTAATTTCCCAGAATAGCTACCTGCCTAGATATATGCCTTCCTGAATTTCCATCTAAATGGGAAGCGAAATGCTCTAAGTGCATCAGAAAGCTCAGACTAAGAATCTTCAATAATTTGCTTAGTTTTCCAAACGATTCATGTCAAAGGTTATTTTACACTCTTTCTGGTGTGGTTTAAAAAACTATTTCCTTTATCAACATTAAGAGACTTCATGTTTGAGTGCAACCAGCAGAAAATAGTATTGTTTTACGCAATTACCAAAAAACATACACGGGAGAGCCCCACTTGCCCAACTGTCTTTAAGCTGTATAACAGTGCCATTAGAATTGTCAGTGCATTACATTGTCCAGTACATGATTGTACAACTACTTTGTACAGTGAGCCAAGCAGTTAATGAGCCACATGCATAAACATATTTTATCATCTGTAATTGCTCTGTTATTTTCCATGATGAAGCAGCTAATATTGCAGTTGAGCTTAGAAATACATCAGTTTTCTAGCTTATGATAGACAAGAATTGCAAGTGGAATTGCAATTGTGCAGTATGTTCACTTCTGCAATTACACTTAGTCTTCTACATATAAATATATATGCTCTATTTATATATATATATCTAGCCACAGATAAACTAAGTTTGAAGTGTGCTTCTTTACAGCTTAGAAAAGTGTGAATGCCAATAGAAGACAGAATTTCTCTACATGCAATTAAAACTACAAAGAGCATAACTTCAAACTCTTACATGTGTTTTTAAATGTCACTTTTAACTAAGAAAGGTTTTACTGAAATACATTTTCACATCTTAACGGTATCTGAAATAAAAATCAATATTTAAAACTTAGTCAATCTTTAAATCCTACTCTTTTCATATAGTTATATAATGATTTTAATGACATTATATATATTAAGTTCTTTCTGGAAAGGCTCATAAATATGGAAGTTTAAGTATCTTTTAATGAAGAAAGCACAAATACTTCATCATTTTAAATACAAATTTATTTCTGTGGGGCCTGATTAAGATCTAATGTTGCGGTTTGCTCCGGGGAAAAGGGTTACCCGAGGTAGGGTGAGGGTTACCCGTAGTGACGAAGAGTCCAGAGGGTGGTGGCAAAGCAGTTAGTCGACTCAATATGAGTGATAGAACAAACTCTGTTTATTTTGCTACAGACCCGAATTTATACACTGTAACAAACACCTTTGTTGTCCACACTCTATTTTTACTTATCACTGACTAAAGGCTGCTGTCCATGGGCATAAGTCCAATTGTTAATTGGATAGTTCTTTCTCATCGCTTCTCGGATTCATATCTTGCC
>JASSUY010023480.1:0-13814 GCA_032466535.1 Forpus xanthops
AGAGAAGCTGTGGCTGCCCCATCCCTGCAGTGTTCAAGGCCAGGTTAGACACAGGGGCTTGGAGCAAGCTGCTCTAGCATTAGGTGTCCCTGCCTGTTGGCAGGGGTTGGAACTGGATGAGCTTTAATGTTCCTTCCATTACAAACCAGTCTGGTATTACTTTATACCTATAATTTCTTTTCTATGGACTTATCTCCATCTCAAATCCCTTTTGCCTTATTCCTACCAATACATCTGGGAGGCTGCACTGAAGTTTTACTTTTGGAAAGATTTAAAGCTTGCATATAGCTCTCAGCCTGGAGGTAATTCAAGACCAGCCCAAAAAAGATACCAAAAATGTAAAGAAACCTGTTAAGAAAAGGAGTCAACTTCAGATCAGACCTTAAAAGCTTTAGTAGTTAAACAACAGCAGGACTTGCCTTCTAAAGAACATTTCACACAAAGAATCTTGTGGCCATTAAGAAGTTATTTCTCCTCATACCACTCAAACTCAAGACTCCAGTCTACTCTGCAAGTACTCTTCATAGGTTATTTTCCACCACCATCATTTAACACCAAAATCAGTAGGATGCACCATAAGCAAATGCTTGTAGAGCTCCTTGGATCTAACTTTTCCTGATTTGTATCAGAAGCAGTTCACTTATTGCTCATGTTTTGGTAGATCATCTATTCTCCCTTTGGAATATGCTGAAAAATTGGAAGGGTATCAGAGAACTCACAGAGAAAACTTTGCAAAATGCTCTAATACTAATTCCCCTGGATTTCACATTCCCCATTATCCTTTGGGATAACAGAACAGATCCAGCAAGGCTATCACACTGATGCTGAAAAGGTTTATTGTAATAAATGGGAAGAGTTGGGACTCCTCATCCTACTGGTGTTTATGGCTGCTGGTGGAAAAGAAACGCTTCCTCTGGGAGGCAAGGCGAGAAGAGAACTGTGATTGCCAGGAGGCTTGGGCTGGAAATCAGCCATATATATGCAAAAGGATTTCTACTGATATTTTCATACAAAAACTGGTGAGGATAGTATTCAAACATTCGTTTGGATAACACAAATAATCAAAGACAAATCAAAACAGAAAGCAAAGGCAGTTTGTTGGCAGAGGGGAAATGATTGGAAAGCAAATGGTTTTGGCTGCCCTGCGCAGTAGTAGAGCACATCTGGTTGCACCCTTGTCATAAAAAGAACAATGTAATAATTGTGAACTGAGCTGGCTTTATATGCTGTTACTGAGCAATCCTGGAGTAAAAGCTATCATCTAGATGCGATTAAACCGCATGATCCCCTTAGAGTGAGGAAATCCACGTCAAGACAAACTCTAGCCAAGCCTGACAATATAAAGTTGTGCTTTATGAGCCACAGCAGAAAAAAACATTCCTATCTTCCAGAAAGTAGTAGAGAAAGGGGTTTCTGTTATAGAAAAGTCTGTTGCAACAACCTCAGATCGCTCATTGATTTGGGGATTACACTTTATCCCTTCATTTTTAACCTCTTATTTGGTGCAAACATAGATGTTTCGTGCATTTACATTTTAAACCTTTCCCACTAGAATGTAAATTAAAGAGGGCACTTCTGCACGATTTAAGAAATATATTTCCCTGTTGACAAGTACAGTCGAAGTTTATGAATTATACTAATGAAAAATTGGTATTCAGAGCCTGGTATTGAAAATAAATTTGCTATTAAGAATATGCATGATGCTGTTAACTTGTTGAGGCAGCTGCGAGTGAAAATTAATGATTCATTTCAGCACATGACCAAGAAGGCAAGAAGAAATTGCATGTGCAGAGAAATTACTGGCACAGCTTATGGAGGCCATGTGTTACCCACCCTCATTAACCCACTGAAATAAGGCACAGAAAATCTCACAAGTACACTGAGGATGAATGAGCAGCTAAATGGTATCATTGCTGGTGCAGAAACTGGTGCTTCCCCAAATTAATGACATCCCACAAAGACATGGCCAGGTCAATAAGGAGGGCAGGAAACCTACCCCACTCCTCTCCCTCATTTACCAAGTGAGACCTTTGGGCAGCTAAAGCCACCTGTGATATAGAGGGATGGTGTTTTCTAGCAACAAATCATCCAGACAGCATGATGGCCTCAATTATATCATTATTCTAATTGTTCTAAAGCTTTGTAAGTGCTCTATATTAAATCAGCTGAGCTGTTGTACCTGCACCAGGTTGCTCTTTCTAAGTCAGCCACTGATTCAGTGCAAACATAATCATCAGGAAAACATTAAACACATCTGTCTCTTCAGCTGCCCCCGTTGAACAGTGCTCTTAAAGTTCTCATTAAGCAATAGGAGAACTTTCTGAAGGTACCGACATCACACTGTACAGACCAGTTTATTTTCTTCCTAATGAAATGAATAAATACAAGTGTACGGACACTTGCTTTTTAAACGAAACACTGCACAGATTTCTCTGGTGCAGCAACAAAATGAAAAGCAGAGATTTAGGCACTCCCTTATATTCTGAGCATATTCACATTGAAGCTCATGCTACAGCTATGACCGGCACTGAAAGACTACTTTTACTTATGTGCACTACACTACAGGCTGCAGTGTTCGTTAGCCACCAGGAGTGAAGATAGCTCTGCTGATACTTTATCATTTCACATTGTTAATTAACACAAGTAAATTCTTTACAGACAGTAGGATAATGTTGTAGATGTACGGTCATAGCCACAGGTGCTGCAGGGAACTGCTAGCAATAGCTCTATTTCCTTTGAGTGCACATTGGAAAAGGTGTTTTCTATGATTCCAGTCTCTAAAGTAGTTCTGTGCCTCAAGAATTGTCTTTCGTAAGTAAAACTCTTTATTCATCTTGATTACTGAAGTTCTGGACACAACACTGAAATGATTGGCTATTTCATCTGTATTTGGTGGCTGTCCAGAGAAGTTAAAGTGATCTGTATGTACAGCGCAAGTCAGCAGTAATTTAGTGTTCTGATGGACTTACAAAGCCATGAAAACCATGCCGTGTTGACTGTACAATATTACACCTAGGGGGTCCTTTTAGGTGTTTAGTGTGATTGAAACTCCAAGTCACAGCCTACACCTACAAAAAGATTGGAGTAAAAGCAGTTTTGAAGCTTTCAGAAGTGAACCATTGCATTTAGAAGGTGTCAAATTCTTATTATAAGCCTGGCTTTCATGCAGCACAAAGAAGTGAGCATCAAGAATCTTCTCTCAGTTCCTACATTGTGCTTTAAAACACTCTATCATCTGAAGTTTTACAGCTAAGTGCCTTTGAAAGCCAAGAGAATGCTTTCTTACAGACTGCACAGGTAGGAACCAGCTACTGAAATAGTTTCATGTGTGTCATTAACAAGCTGGTTCATGTTGTATGAATTAGAAACAGACCTGGTGGATTAGCAGGTGCCCACAATAAACAGTTTTGAATCCTGACATTTCTTAACTTTGCTATCTGAAACATACCCTCTTTACTATTAGCTCTTACACATTTGCAAGTATATCTCCTCTCAGTCTTTCCTTGAATAAGCAGACCAGAACCCTTTCCAATGTTCCCCATGGGTTGTTTTTATTAGCTGTGTGATCACTCCCATTCCTCTCACCTGGATACCTGCAGTGCAAGGTCAGGGTAGAACCAATCTCAGCATCCAAACCAGATCAGTCTAAAACCTGTCTGGGACTTGCTAGAGACCTGCAGGGACAAAGAAGGAGTTCATATCTGACAAACCCAACTATATATAGTCTCATTTTAGGTGTTTCTGATGTTCCTGTGTCAGGGCACACGTACACCATCACTATCAAAGCCCTCAGACATCAGGAAGGGAAGCATTTTCCCACCACTGGTACATCCAGCATAGGTAAATCCCATCCTTTACTCTGGGAGATGTTAGGCCACAATACTGAAAGGTAAGGCTCTCCTTCCCCAGTAGCCTGGCACTGCTGCCCAGTTACTCTCTTCTCCACCTTTCATGACAACAGTCATTCATCAGCTTGCTCAAGCAAAACAGCTTAAGCTGGTCTGCTGCTCATCGTAATGAGTCAAAGCCTCTTCATGTCTTTAATAGGATTTTGGACGTGGGGAGGTCAGAGGTAAACAACACAGCATGTCAGGCTGATTAGATTGCATTTGAAGGTATGAAACCCCTTTGTTTCTGCTATTAATGCTGCCAGGCACTAAGGAGTCTCATTCAGCTGCCTGCAGCAACGCAACATGCGTGTTTTGTACAACAGAACTCCCAGCAACATGCTCCAAATATTTGCATGAAGGACATGGGTTTTCTTAACCTCAGTGAATTCCATTTTACTTAATTTTACTAAAGGCAGCTTACCTCACTTAACGTCCATCACAGATGTTGATGCTACCTTCCTCTTGTGATTGCGCATGGTGTCAACTTGTAGCTTCAGCAGGCTGGAATAGCTCTGCCAGCTTTCAGAATATGCAGTTCTCTGTCATATTCTGTTCTTTAGCCTATTACAGCCACTTAACTTACACCCTGCGCCTTCTTTGTTTCACAAACCTTTTCCCAAGTGAGTTCATCAATGGCTTTTTAAGGACCTCAATATGCACCACCTGGGCCCATAAGGGTAGATATTAATTACCTTAAACTAAAATGCAGCTGCAGGGGGTGGGTGATTGAGCAGCTTTGCGCAAAATCTCCCAAAGGATGCCTTTCTCTGAGATGAGAATTACAGGGAATAAACTTTGGAGGATTTGAGACTTGTGTCTGATTAAGCTTAAACCAGGAATCCAGTCACTATTTGGTATGGCTGAACAACACAGGAAAACGCAGGAATAGATCTATGCTCTTTTGAGGAAAAAATACATAGGAAAGACAAAAACTAAAATGAATAAGCAGCCACATACTATAGAGAGCTCCCTCTGCCCGTTACGCTGTAGCAGCCACAGTAAGGAACAGCAAAGCAGAGCCACTCGTACAATTGCAGATACTTTAGTAAAAGCTACTTCTTTCCATCTGTCCTCATGCAAGAAACAGAATTAAAAGAAGAAAACAAGAAAGGCAAAAAAGGCACTGTCAAAAAAACAAAATGTGGAGGGAAGGAGAAAACTCCCTGCACCTAAAGCCATTAACACCCCTATCTCTTCACAAACCATAGGCACATGGTGGGACCTTCCCTAAGAAGGTCTCCACCCCCATTTCCCACCATGCTCTAACCTCATAGCTGTATATAAGCCAGTGAAGCAGGCATGGTGGTATATGCTTTTCACTTTCCTTAGCTGTGGGAAGGTTGGTGGTATAGGTGCTGCTCCTAATAGGACATCAATGTGTAAGACCAGCTGTATGCAGAGTTTCCTCTTCAAGGGCACATAGGTAAGCTGCAAAGAGCACATCAGATTTGCTTATGTTTTTTGGATCTGGCCAGGGTTAGTGAAGTTTGGAGGTGTGAATTGTGACACTAAGTTAATACTTACTGAAACATTACTTTGTTGGGAATAGTGTCTTATTGTTCAATAGTTTGGCCTCTGAGTAAGGGACAGCTTTCTTTAAGCATTGCACTTGATTAAAGGAATTCTTATGAAAGCAGCAGAAGTACCCATTATGTAATTAAAATCTTCCTGTTTACCTGGAAAATTACTATGAGACTAATGCTGTGTGAAGATGAAGCCTTTAATGGGTAGAACCTTGACTTTCAAGTTCCGTTGAAGAATGTGAGTCACCTTTGGGAATGGGATTAAAGTAAATTTCTGCTTCAGCAGTAGGCTTACTCATGGCACTCCTTTTTTCCTGTTCTCTGCCTGCTTGGTGTCGATGCTCAGAGGCAAGCTGCGAAGGGGAATAAACTAATGCTACCAAGGCATTCTTGCAGAAGACTCTTGTAATTGAGGATGTGAGGTCTCCATTGCAAGCAGCTCTTAGTGGACTGGTCAATATCAACAAGGCTGTATTGACTTCTGCAGTTTCTCCCTAGTTCTTTGTGCTAAGTTGATGCTGCCAAGAGCTTAGCTTGAAGCCCTGTGGTGGTGATTCCCAAACCAGTGATGGTCTAGGGTAGCATGTACTTGGTCTGGTTTTATTGGGGTGGAGAAACAAATGAGGCTGCTGAAAGTCTGTTGTGCTGTTTTTCTGGTGTTGCATTTCATGAACGGTTGTTTTCTAGATGGTATGTGAAGCATCTGTTCTCCTAAAGGTTGTAGGCAATGTAATATGTAGTGTCAGCAGTTTGCTAACTAGGATGAAGTCCACAGTTACAATAGGAAGGTTTAGTAGAAGGTGTCTCTGCCCTTGGCAGGGAGGTTGGAACTGAATGTGTTTTGAGGTCCTTTCCAACCTGAACTGTTCCAGGATTCTATGGTAAGATGTAGTGTTTTTAAAGCCAGGATGACCTTTGATGTTTGATGGGATGTATATAGTTTCCATTGCTCCTGAAGATGTAGGAAAAAACTCAGCTGTAGGTTTAGTTGGCACTCTCCCATCAATAAGGAGGAAAGGAATGACATTTGAAAGGGTAAGCCAAGGAATGAGTGTCTTGTGTTGCACTATTCCACTGTGTTCTCCCCTGGATGTGCTTGAGAAGCCCTATGAGCAGCAGCAAGGAGGTGCCCTCTGTGTGCCAAGGACCTTCCTGGGAGGGAGGTCTTCTTTCCGAGCAGAGGAAGACAGCCAGAGTCATGCCAGAAACGAGCAACCTGGAAGAAGGAAGGATCAGGAAGAAATTCCCAGGGGAAAAGAGGAAACTGTTTCAGAGAAAAGGGAAGGAATAGGAGTGAAAAGGAAGGTGAATAGAAGATCCAGATGGCTTTTTATATGCCACCTCTTCAAAAGCTTGTGGAGGAAGCTCAAAGCCAGAGTCCCTTTTGGAAGACCTCTTGCTCAAGATGCAAGCCTGTAAACAGTGTGAAAGTTAAGTTTAACATTTCTAAGAAGCTGTTAGAACACATTCTTTTATATTCTAGTGAATTCTATATGTCTCTGAAAGTAGCTCTGTTACCATGAACTGAAGTACTGATAGTGCAGGAAGATGTTCTGTAAATGGCATGTGGGTAAGGCTTGCACAACCTGCACTAAGTCCGTTTTACCATATGTGCTAGCCCACACTGGAGTGGGGGATTCGTGGGGATTTAGAAGAAAGCAGCTGAGGAAATGAGAGAAGAATTGGAGGAAAGCAATTCTATGGGTTATGGCAGCAGAGAATGATCCTTTAGGAACATGGTGACTAAAAGAAACCTAAAACTAAAATGTTTTGATGAGCATCACTTTGAGAATAGCTCAGTATGTTAAAAGGAAGAGTTCTTAAAATCTGATTTAGTGCTAAATAGGGATACGTGGTGGAGAAATTTAAGCACTTAGCCAAGAACCCCATCAAGCAGAATGTATCCTTAAGGGTATCACTTGAGCTTTGAAATGCTCTTACAGAAGGTGTGTTCCCCAAACAGGTAATCCTGCTTTTAAAAAGGCAAATGTCAGTCAAGTGCTTGAAGAAAGAAAAGGGCTGAGAGGTGTAGTAAGCCCTCTGTGTAGGGGTACTGTTGAATAATGCTGTTGGAATCTGTGGATGAGTTTGATATCAATTTGATAACTATTAAAGTCATAACTCAGTTCTCTTGCAATGTTGTGTCATTCTGCTGACATCTTGTTATTTATGAAACTTGCCTTTTTATAGGCTAAGTTAACTTCTGCTTTGTGTTGTAATTAGTGATTTATCATTTTTGTTTTAGCCAGTTAGGCTGATCAGTTGACAAACTATAGTTTTCAGGCTTTAAATACAGAAACAATAAATATCAAGGGATTTACCTGCTCTTTCAGAGATGGAAACTGTATTTATGCCAAATCCAGATTTCCAGCCAAACCCAGATTATGCATGGATTTAATTGGGTAAGGTGCATATACCAGTTCTGAAGTGAGTAAGACTCCTTGTAGCACAGGAAAGTCATGGTCAGTCCACAGTACCCTACCTTGTAGAGGTCTTGGATACTGTGGAACAGGCAGGCAAGGGATGCTTCACTAGCTAGGTTAAAAATCAGTAATTGGACTCAAATCCTTCAGCATTGCATGGAAGTGTAATATAAGCATGCAAAATAGGCAGCACTCTCCTGGTGACTCCATCTGCTCCATGGCAGCATCACGGATGCTCTGCCTTATTTCTCTGGCAGGCTCCCCACCTCTCCTATGGTTTATAGCTCAGCCAGCTCACTGCAGATCATCCCCTGCCCCCAGGCAAAATTGGAGACTGAAATCACTGCTCCTGAGTAAGAAAAGGGCATCTTCATCTCCACCTCAGCCATCAGATGTCTTTTTCTCTTTTGGTGCTGAACTTGTAACTCCAGCCAGCTTTTGCAGCTGATGTGCAACTGGGTATTCAGCTTTCCTGTTGCACACTGTGGGTTTTGTATTGTCTTCCAACCAGGAATGCCATTACCCAGGGAGAGGTTTATGTGCTTTAGTGTTCCGACTACAACAGCTTTCCATTCAAACCATTTCTATTGAAAACAAAACCAAGCCTGCATTGAGAGAGCAGGGCAAAGAATTGGTACAGCTGTTCCCTTGGACTAGACAAGGGAAGAGGGCAAATCACAAACAAGGTTGTAGTAGCATGAGCAAGAAAGACATGTTATTTTCTTAGTGGCTTTACCTCTGGGTGTAGGGATGCTCTGTTATCCACAGAGAACAGCCAGTTGGAGATGAATGATGTTATGCTCCAGCCCTGAAACTGTGCTCTAGAAGGAATCAATTCTGAGATAAAGTGAAAGAGAAGCATAGAATATTTATATGGTGTCAAGTTTATGCTCTTGAAAGTGCAGATCCCAGCACTGCAGACTGGTGGGCTCCACAGGCTTCAGTGCAAATATATTGATGCAGAGCAACTGAGAATAGGCAGCTTCATTGGGTACCAGAGAAGATGTTTGTTGCCTTGTGAAGTCAGTGCTATTTATCTTTCTCAAGTTACAATCAAATATAGAAGCAACTGCCAAGGGAAAAGAGGCAGGCTTCATTATTTTTCAGCCCATCTTACATTTTTGCTAATAAAACACAGTTTAAGTATGGTTTTGTGTGGCTGTTGGGGATGTCCATTTATTTTTCCAAGGAATGATTTGATGCCTTTCCATGAGCCCATGTTGTACTTGAGTGCTATAAATCTGAGTTCCTCTTTCCAGTGTATTTGACCACCATCCTGATTACACATAATGGCAGAATTTGGGATAGCATTGCTGGGAAAAAAAGGCTTCCAGAGATAACGTTGGGGTTTTTGCCCTGCTCTTTTCCCCCACACTAGCCTGACAATGCAGCCTGACAGCCTTTACAAACTGTATTGATCAGCTCTCCCATGATTTTCAAAGCTGGGTAGGTTTCTGGGGCTGGATTTTAATGGAAATCAATAGCAAGAATTCTGTCACTCTAAGTGCAATGCATACAGAAGTTTGCACGTGACTGGGGACATTACTTTTGAGGTGTCACAACTAGGGTGAGATGCACACACAGAAATGAAAGTGGGTCCTGCCGGCCTTAATTCCTGCCCCTTCACCTGTGGTCTCCTTCATTTCTGCAGTGGAATTCTGCTTTATACTCAAGTCCTTATTGCTAAGGTGCAGCACTGCTGAACAGATGTGAATGGCTGAAATCCTGGTGTGCTCCTGCTTGTGCCACCTGAAGGGCTCATCCAGACACATGAGCTCAGAGCATCCCAATGGCGTATTTTAGTGACCTTTTGTGGGAGGTGGGAAATGAGAGCTCTATGCCATGTCTCAAGTAGAAAGGGCTTTTAAACCCATCATTCTTTGCTAATTACAGGTGAAAATAATTAATCTGCTGCCTCTTCCAGGAGCCCATTTGTGCTTCTGCAACCGCACTTTGGGGTTGGTTTACAGCCACGGATGGTGGGGCAGGCAGGAGTCCAGCTGTCTGAAGGGTGTTTAATCCATGCTCCTCAGCCAGCAAAGTCTAATGTGTGTCAGCACTCCTGTTAGCGTTGTGCTTTTAGCCATTTAATTACTCTCAAGTATTTCAGGAGTCATCGGTTTGCTCTTGCATGTCTGGGTCCTGAAGCCTATGTGTAACTACCTCTTCTTTGGTAAACTTAAATGGATGCATTATGTGACAGAGTGCTTTTTGTGATTTAGAAGCAGCAGCGGGATGAAGCACAGGAATCAGTTAATATTGATTATCACAGTTTTTCCTGGGCTTAAGAGAAAAGTGCTGTAATAAGGGACTGTGGGGTTTCAGTGCTCTGAAGCCTGCCTTATCCCTGTGAGAAATCAAAGCGAGGGTAATTAATGCTGTTGGAATGAACATTAATTCTGGACCAGTGATTATACGGACATTAAATGGAGGATGGAGCCTTTCCCATAATGTATTGCACTAAGTGTGTGTGTAGTTGAGTTTGATGAATTATCTGCCCTGGTTCTGCCACTGATATATTCCTAGAGCTCATGAGGCACAAAATAGTGGCAGAGACACTGGTGTGGTGTGCAGTACCAGACTGCTGCCCATGGGACACTCACAACACGTATCTGTGCACCAATATGTGCTTTATCTCCAGCTGTGCAGAAGGAGCAATTGAGGCTCATAAGTACCGCAGGCAATAAAGAGCTGTATTAAAAAGGCAAGACATACTGCTACAGTCTATACACTGTCTTCCCAGGGAAAACAGCATTCTATGGTTCCTGTGGTACTTGGTGTTGGGAGGGGGAACATTTGCACTTTGCTTCTGTTTGCCCTTGAAGTCTGTAACATCCCAGCCTCTCACTGCATTGGACTGGGGGGATAGTTGTGCATTCTGTCACTGCTGGCCTGGGATGAACTCTGCTTTTCTGCTCTATTTTGAGCAGGGTCCAGTCTCAGAGGCAGGTACAGATTTAATGCAAATGATCAGCTGAGCTCTGGGGGGTTTAGCATAAAGAGAGCTAGGAGCACAGTGGGTTACCACATCATGGTGACAGTCTCTCTCTTCTCCGTGACTCTCTTTTGAAACAATAAAAGCTCATTTGTGTCTTTAAAACCCCCATAGATTACAGCCTCATCTGCGTGCCAGCTTGTGCGGCTGCAATAGTCTGAACACTTTATTCCAGAGACTTCATCTAAAACTCTTCTGATTTGTTGTGGCTGCCCTGGAAAAAGTCCCCTTTGAGCAGATATGAAAACCACCTAAAGCACTAAGCTTTGTACCTGCACCTGCTTGGGCAAAGCCCCTGGGATGCTAAATAGATGCAAGGAAAGCCTGGCACATCCTGAGGCTGAGCACCAGCCTGGGTGGGGAAGCACAAATCTGCCTCTGGGATGAGGGCATAGAGAAGGTCCTAAAAGTGAAGAGCTGCCAGTTGCTTTGGGAAGCTGCCCTGCCTGGAGGGGCTGCAAAGTCATCAATAACATCAAGAGTGGGAGCGGGTTTTAACTTAGTGATTTCCCAGGTGGATGTCCCTTTCTGAAGCTCGTTTTCCTGCCCAGGCTCTGAGTGATGTGGTACTGTCTGCGGGTTCCCACCTTTGGGGTCTGAGCTCTACAAGTAGATATGTGGGAAGGAGCTTTGTGGGCTACTTTGACCCTGCTCTGGGTGTGCTGTGATTGTGCTTTGGATGGGAGGTGTTCAGAAGAAGATGTCCTTGACAGCAGTGGGCTGCAGCCAGTTTGTATGAGTCTGTCACACAATCCTGCTGTTGTCCATGGCCAGTCTTAATACTCTGAAATGGAGAAGCAGATTCTACTTAGAGCTCAAAGCAGCTTTTACTCACTCGCTTATGGGGAAACTGAGGCAGAGTTTTCCTTTCTCTCATGCACTGATCGGTGGTTATATTTCATTGTGGTACAATAAATTGTACGTTCTAAGTACCTTGCTGAGCTCATGGTGTTCTATAGATATCTTCCAAAGGGTTAATAAGCAAAAAGGGAAGCTGACACATGCCATCTAAACAACCTCATAAGCTTTGTCTCAAACCTTTTCCTCTAAGGTGAATCCAATGGTGTTGAGCACTGTCCTTCCACAAACGCTAATAGTTCTGCAACTATAAAACTTGATGTTGGTATGAAAAATCATCTCGTCAGATTCTCCTTATCTCCCACATTTTCCGTAAGTAATGTGTCTGGAGGTGAAATACTGACACACAAAATCACTGCGACTTTCTGTGCTTGAATTCACTCTGAAGTTTAAGTTGGGTTTTATTTACTTTTTTAATGTTGCTTTACCAAGATGCCTGTCTCCAGTTATCTAGCGAGTGCTCAGCTTGTATCTTGAACCTCTTAATAGCTTGATAGTATCGAATTGACTGAATTTGTTTGCATATCAAAGACAAAGATTACACGGCTTGCTTACAAAGCTTGATCTAATCTTGGACCGTGTGTTAAATCTTTGATCTGAGGACATTGAGTGCAGCGTAAAACAACAAACCACAGCATTTTCATTAAGGCACACAAGTGATACAATTTCCTGAGGAAATCAGATTTTATTGCTTGATCTTGTGAGGGGGTTGGTGAACATCAGGTCTATTAGCATGGACATAGAAAGGTCAGCGCATCTACAAGGCTGTTTATGAAAGGGCACATTCATCACTTGAGAAAGCAAACTGTGAAGTAGAGCTACCTCTGTGCAACCCCAGCCCAAGCCTCTCCGATACAGATGAACCTAGCAGAGAGCCTGGGTATGGGGCCCAGGTAGCAGGAAGGGTGAGCAAAGCATTTCTTATCCCACGTGTCATATACGTAAAGGGCTAAACATGCTGAAGTGCCACAAATCTTACTGATTGCAGTATGGTGTTTCTTAAGAACTGAAGTTTAAATACTCTTGCTTTGGTCTTCCTGATGAGAAGATACACACAAGGAGGGAAAGAAAAGAGTCAAAGCAATGCATGCATGCAATCCAAATCATGCTTCACAGCGCCAAGCTTGTAGACAAGACCTTTTCCCTCATCCTTAACTCGGGACTTTAGCTGGTGTTGGATTTTTCCCAGCCATTAGCCTAACAATGTGCAATCATTTGTAACAGTCTATAAATGCTTTCAGTATCTGAAGAAAGGCCTATGATTACCCGGGAATTCCCATAATTCCTCCTACAATATTAGTACCACTGACTGAGGATTTAGGGCTTCAATCTGAGCTCTCGTGCTAGTCCAGTGCCTTGTGGTACCCAGGCTGGTGATTAATGGTGGTGGTGACCAGCAATGCAGTACAAAGGAAACAACCCTTGAATCGCTGTTATCCTGTGCCCCCCTGGGGCAGGATGGTCAGGAGGAGCTTTTAAGAAGGATTTCTTTGAAGCTGTTTGTGAACTCTTAGACAAAGGGCAGGATGTGCTAGTCAGCTGTGGGATGGAGGGTGGGTAGGAAGGCTGGGAGGGAGCTGATGTCTGCAATTAAAGGCTGAGTGTTTCTTACAGACAGTGGAAAATCCTATGTAAATGTGATTACATTTCATTTCATTGCAGTAATGGTAGCGGATGGAGCCTGAAGAGTAATAAACCCCCTGCCACTGGGGAGCCAGGCAGGGACAGGCCCAGCTGTGACACATCTGGCTAAGGGCAGTAAATGCAATCTGTGGCCTTTCCCTGCAGCCATCTGAGGATTTGACATTCCCCTTGCTTCTCTTTGCCTTTGGGCATCTTCTTGACAGGGAGGATGGATCATGCATAGGGAATGGAGACAGGCTGCATACACAGCCCAGGCTCCTCTCCTAGACCTCGGTGAGTCATTAGGGAGCCTCTTTTTTTCCTTCTTGAAGGCTGAGAAATGTCAGCAGTGGATCACAGAATCCCAGAATGGTTTGGAAAGGAAGGGACCTTAAAGCTCATGCAGTTCCAACCCCCTGCCAATAGGCAGGGACACCTTCCACTAGAGCAGGGTGCTCCAAGCCCCTGTGTCCAACCTGGCCTTGAACACTGCAGGGATGGG
>JASSUY010023481.1:0-14826 GCA_032466535.1 Forpus xanthops
CTGTAAGGGTGGTGAGGCACTGGAATGGGTTGCCCAGGGAAGTTGTGAATGCTCCATTGCTGGCAGTGCTCAAGGCCGGGTTGGACATAGCCTTGAGTGGCATGGTTTAGTGGGAAGTGTCCCTGCCCATAGCGGAGGGGTGGGAACTAGATGATCTTAAGGTCCTTTCCAACCCTAACTATTCTGTGATTCTGTGATTCTGTAATATGGGAGTTGCAGTATGGATATAATTTCAGACAAATAATAGGAATGGTTCCTTACTCATGGTATCCAAGCACTAACAGCTCACCACAACATAATACAGCAGAATTCTGAAGACAAATGGTTTAGTGAGGTTAATTTCACCTTTGACTAATTTGTATCCAAAGATTTGGGTATTTAGCAGTTACACATTCAAGTCACGCTGCTATCTCTTCTGTCAGTTGGCATCCATAGGGAGATACAAAATGAGAAATTTCTAATTTTCTCTGAGTTGAGCCAATTTGCAATACAGTGTTAATTGTAAAGACTGAAGAAAATAATTAATAACACTTCATTAATTTCATGATGAATGAAGACTGTTCGAAGGGACAGAATGAGATCTAATAGTAGTTAATCTGTTAATATTCTGTGTTTAACATTACTATAACTAGAGTAGATCACTAAAGGCATTGACAGCTGACAGTGATTTGAAAGGTTGTGGAAATAAATTTGTTAAAGTTTTATAAAATTGCTGCTCAAACTTTTTACAATGAAAAATTACCCATGTTAAAACTTCAGTTTTAACACAAAAATTCAAATTTGCTTTAGGAAATTCCAAGTATAATTTTTTATCTTGGGAGAATTTGATCTGCTCTTTGAAGTTTTAAATAATAAAAATAAAATTCAAAAATATTCCAAATATTTTCAGTATTTGTTTGCCCCAGTGTTAGTCACTATAGAAACGTGTAGCAATATCCAACAGCATCTTGATGAATAAAAAGAAAACAATGAAATTGTGATAGTCATATTATGACTATCTACCTGGTTAATTTTTTTTTAAACATCTTCTCTCACAACTGGATTTTTTGCCCCCAGTCATATCCCTGTCGGAACTGTGACAGTGACTAAGAGCTGGTGGAGAGCTGGAGATCCCAGGCAAATAGCTGTTACTACTGTGCACCCCAGTTTACATGCATACATCAACTTTCTGTCCAGGATACCCCAGACAGTTGACCTACAAGTTATGCAATTTTAATTGCTAGTAGGTATGATTATTAAAAACTTTAATTTACCATTTTTCTAAGAGGAAAGTTTTGTAAGCTTCTGAAGCAGAGAGAAATGTTGACGCTTCATCATTTCATTCTAATTTGGGATGAAAATCTGAATCAAAATAGTTAATTTTCTTTGAGGAAAAAACCCTGTGTCATCAGCTGCCTGTATTATTTTATTTAAGGGGGGTGATAAAATGAATTGGATTGAAGGTCCCTAATTTTGAAAAATCACCTAAAGCCTCTGTTTCTAGGGAGGTGGAATTTCTGCAGTTTTTGCAGAACTGAATAAGCAATTTTTCAATATGGCAGAAAACTTCAAGTTTTGTATGATATTAGATACAATGAAAATAAATAAGGGAGGTGCAGGAAAATTTCTCCAATTGTTCCTTTTCAGACTGATCAGTGGTTTAAAATCATATTTCTGACATTACTGAGAGCAAAACTGACAGGCTACAACGAGGACTACACCTTGGCTTCTCCTCTAGCATATATTTTGCCACTCAGAGTGCTCCCTTCAGGATAAAGATCAAGTTGTTCTGGTGTAGCAGATCCACATATGCTACCTTGGCACATGGTAGATCTCATATCTTGAAGCTATGAACCCTAGTACCCAAGCAAGCAGACTCAGGCATCACTGTATTTGAAAATGTCAGGACCATCTTAGTAGAGGAGATGCCCAGATAAGATCATATAATGAGTATGTAACCAAGAGTTAATCGAATGTATCATTTCAGAATCTTACATTAGCACCATAATATGCTTTGGCTTGTGATTCTTTATCTGGTTTACATTATATGAATTTTCATTAACTGTTATATAGGAAATATTTTGGTATTAGGCTGAGAGAATTACAAAAAGAACAAGTGTGAAATAATTTATGTGTTTGATCAAAAAGAAAGTAAAAGACTAAACCACACAGATCTATAAAATAATAACCAGAGTAGAGAGAAGGGATGTTAAAATAAAAAGCATAATTATATTGTGCAAAACCCTGTTGAGACACATCTCTGGAAAAGTAAATTTTTTTAATTACCCCAAAAATGCAATATCTGAAAAAGTACCAGAAGAATGTTGAATAGTTGAATAGGGAAAAGTTTAGCAGGAAAAATATAGTTACAGGAGCTATAATACACTTGTGTAAGTTCACACTGCCAAAAAGAAGTTACAATAGTAACACTGCAGTAAATAATCTAGTTAGAAGTTTCTTATACTTCACTTAGGCTTCTAATAAAGGAAAGACCTGAAAAAGGCAAACATGTAAAGTCAGCTTAACTTTGCAATGTGCTTCCCAGAGACAATGGGAACAGATAGAAAGGATATTGGGTTTTTTATAAGTTTTGATAGATTTTGATGATTTTTTTTTTAGTACCAGTATATTGTGACCAGCTATTTTCACTGTTTGTATCAACTGCAAAGATGATATAAATATAGTGATTACAAAAGGCAAACAATACTTGCTCTATTGCCCAGTGAAAGTAAAGTTGGGACAATAGCAGAGCAGCTGTTTGGCATACTTTCTGGGGTTTAGAATCTCTGACAGAGACCTAAGGGCTCGTGTGTCCATTTGTGAAAATGAGCTTGGCTGTTTGTGCCACATCCATATAGCTGCCAGTATTTATATGCCTTTTATGCTGGAAAGAGTGCCAACTTGCCTACATGCTAGATAAGCAAAGGCAGTGAGCACATTCAGGGGAATGACCACAGAAAAGGCATTTTCATTTATTTACTGTTAGCACTGAAAAGCAACAAGAAGTGAAAAGTGAAATATATACACTGCCACAAGGATGAGAGGGATGGTACCCTGGGAATGGGTTTAGGCAATGAGAAAGAAAACTAGTTTGCAGTCTGACACCTCTTACATTATGTGCTGGTTTTAGAGTACCCCACACACAAAAAAAAAACATAAAAAATGTACCTGTAGCATAGCTTCTAGTAGAAAAGTTTCTCCAACAAAATAAAATTAATGGATTTACTAAAGGCTCAAAATATATATGATACATATTAGATATATGTTTAGTCTGAGATCTCCCTTTAAAAAAGAGGTCAAATCTGATTTCAGACAGGTGAAATTCGTGTTAAAATACTCATGAACTTCCACAGTTGAAGTGATTTACTTTCAGAATGAAGTCTCTGATATGACCTCTGCAGTTCTGTTTTCATTATGACATGCAAAAGTACTTGTAGTTGTTTGATATCTACTAAAAGTATTTCCCCATCTCAACTGCATTTTGATTTCTTCTCATCTGATAGTATTGATAGATATATTAATGAAAGTTGTTTCTTCTATGATGTATTTCAGTCTGTGCCTGGCCTACATGCATTATTCTCTTGTGATTCCACTTGTAGAGATGTGCCATGCCTTTAGACCAGCAGAAAAAACCTTTGAATATCATATTTGTTTTTAATGTATATAGTACCATAGTACATAGTTGAATTTTACAGAGAACTATATGGGTATCTGGGTTAAGAGACCAAAATAAAAAAAGAGACCCAAACCCAGGAGTTCAACTGGAGTAGATCTACTGAAAAGAGATAATAAGAAAAATAATACATTGTACCACAAGAGCTAGGAAGAAGCAAATATAACTTCTAAGTGTAAAAATATTCATTAATTAATATTTTCAATTACTGATATTCTTATATGGTAAATGAGCTACTTGTGAGTGGAGACCTTTAAGAGCATTTCAGACAAGAATGATGACATATTTCATGATATAAGGGATACCAGCTTCTGGCAGTCTGGTGCAGTGTGCAATCCACAATGAGAAGTGAGTAGCACATATATATAAATAAAATATGTAGTATGTAATGTAATAAATGTAAGGACTGGAAATCAGGCTTGAGGCTGTGAGGTATGTGGTAAAGGGATTAATGAGGTGTGGTCGTTGCACCACGTGATAAGAGTGATGGGCTGCTGATTTGGGGGGATTAATTTATCTGGTAGAGGACTGATGGCTCTTAAATGCTGCCTCTGTTGGTCGGAGGGAGGAGTGATGGGTGTGGCTCATGGTTCTGGTCTGCCTCAACTCTGCTTATCCCTCATTTACGTATGAAAGTTGCAGCAAGGTGAGAAAAGGGTTGCCCCTCCCACTAATTGTGAGGGCAGCAACAGATGACTTGACTAGTTTCACTCAGCCTCTCTCAAAAGTATAAATTTGGCATTTGAACTCTTCCATAATAGAAGATGAGTGTATGATTTTGCTTTGTAAGCAAGTTGGTGGGCTTGTGCTTCTCCTCATCACAGCAAGGATGCTTTTGGTATGACTTGTGCGCCTTACTACATTTGATGATAACCAGGTGGAGCTAAGTGTAATGAATTAAAATCTGCTTTTATATATAAGCTCAATTAATCATTGGCTACCCTTGGTTTTTAGTGTTACTACAGTAAGGATCCAGTGAGTGAATTTAATAACTGTGATTTGGAATATGTTGTTTCAAAATTAATGAATTGGTACTTCTTGTGAAAGCTCTTACTGAATGTGACTGTGTGTACAGTGTCAAACTGGTTATAATTGGAAATTGTGCCTAGTTTCACCCAGTTCCTCTGATCTCTGAGGTTTGGTTGGAATGCAAAGGGGTTTACTTTCCGCCAAATTTCTGGACCCTTAAATTATATAATCATAGAATCATAGAATAGTTAGTGTTGGAAAGGACCTTAAGATCATCTAGTTCCAGCCCCCCTGCTATGGGCAGGGACACTTCACAATAAACCTTGCCACCCAAGGCTGTGTCCTACCTGGCCTTGAACACTGCCAGCTATGAAGAATTCACAACTTCCCTGGGCAACAAGTCCATGTTTGATTGTATAAGGGTTTTTTTTTTTTTAAATACTTTTTTAATTTTTTTTTTTTTTAGGTAATGAAAACTGTCATCGTTGAATGGGAAGTAGATTCATTGCAGAAGCAATTAAGTAGAATTTATTCTATTGCATGTCTTTTGAATGGTGAATAGCTCCACTAATTTAAATCCTAAATTTAAGACAGTAAGACAATTTCAATTGTCTTATAAATTAATTATGATTTGCATAATCACTATCACAGAGAACCTTTTGATCATACAATGAATCATAGAATGGTTTTAGTTGGAAAGGACCTTAAGATCATCTAGTTCCAACTCCCTGCCACAGGCAAGAACACCTTCCACTAGACCACATTGCTCAATGCCCCATCCAACCTCGCCTTAAATGCTTCCACGTCAGCTGACACCATGAAGCAAGACAACCACGCATCGATATTTGGTTCCAAGTCAAACCCTTGCTACAACCTCCCTGCTCCTCTGCTGTTCTCTTTGAAGCCATCTGGACCAGATTTCAAAACATGGAGGTTGCTAGCAAAGCTGCAAATTTTGATCTAGTGAAAGGAAGAGTTTACAGTGTACCTTGAGTTCCTCCCATATCTTGGCCACTCAGCTAAAGAAAAATGCCAGACAAAAAGTAAAAATGGAAAAGCAGACAGAGTTGTATCTTAATCCAGACCTTTCAGTTCTCTATTTCTTCTCTTTCCCACCTCTCAATCGCCTTTCCTCTCTTTCCCTTCGCTACTTAATCCACCTTTCTCTTTGTTGCTGAAACAGATCTTTCCTTTCTAGTTAATTAAATACTTGCCTTCTACATGCAGTGCTACCCTTCACCAAAGACCTGGAAAGATCCTTTCTGACAGGATACAGATCAGTTGCCTTGTTTGTCCCCTTTCTTACGTCCATCTCATATGGTCAAAGGGTTTTAAGGGCACCAATACTCCATGTTTGGCCTGGCAAAGCTCGTACTTCCTAGCCATAAAAAATATTAACATAGTTAATAACAAGATGCATCATATGTATTTAAGCAGTCTTCATTATCATTTCTTGACTACTTACTAAGGTTTTGTTACTTAGGCGTTAAAACTTTTTTTTTCTGTTGAAATAATTTGAATGTGTTTTAAGTAAGTTTGCTGATTATATTAAATTAGGATGAGCTGTGATTTTACCTTGAGAGTAGAGGTGTCTTACAGAGAGACCTGTATATCATCAACCATGCGAAACTTAACAAGAGCAAGTATCAACTTCTGCACTTGGGATGAGGCAATCCTCGTTATACATACAAACTGGGGGATGAGAGGCGGGAGAGCAGCCCTGTCTAAAGAAATCTAAGGATCTGGGTTGATAGCAAGTTGAATATGAATCAGTAGTGTGCCCTGGCAGGTTTGATCATCAGCCTTGTCTTGGGGTGCATCAAGCACAGTATAGCTATCCAGCAGAGGGATGTGGTTGTCCCACTCTATATTGCAGTGGTGTGGCACTACTTCAAGTACTGCATGCAATTCTTGGGAACCTCAATGTAAGAAAGACATTAAACTACTAGAGGGTGTCCAGAAGAGGCCAACTAAGATGCTGAAAAGCCTCAATGACAAGGCTTATGAGGAGCTGGTGAGGTTGCTTGGTTTGTTCATTGTGAAGAAAAGAATGCTGAGGGGTGACCTCATCACAGTCTACATCTTAAGGGGGCAGAGGAGCGGGACGTGCTGATTTTGTCTTTCTGGTGAGCAGCGATAGGACACAAGGAAATGGAATGAAGCTGTGTAAGGGGAAGTTCAGCCTGGACACTAGGAAAGGATTCTTTACTGAGAGTAGTTGTTTAGTCACTGAAACAGATTCCTCAGGGAAGGGCTCATGGCACCACATCATGAGCACATGTCGGTGTTCAAGAAGCATCTGGATGATTGTTTTAATCGTATAATTCAGATTTAGGTAGTCCTGTGAGGAGCAGGGAGTTGAACCTTGTGATCCTTGTAAAAGCCTTCCAACTCAAGGTATTGTATGAATTGAATAAAGGAATCAGTATACAGAGCTGGCCAAATCAAGAAATCAAGCGGCAGTGAAGCTTTCTTAAGGTATTTGCTAATTAGAGTAAATAAATCTGAGATCAAAGACTCATGCTCTGGTGTGCTCTTGGCAGGTAACTACTTTGTATTTGGATCATCAACTATGTGGTTATTGTGATTTAATGACCATAGGACCCATTCTGTTAACTTTAACTGAAGTTGCATTGGTCTATGTGAAAAATCCAATATGTGAACCCAATATTAGATGAGATAACATTAAAGGTCATAGTTCTATCCGCACCTAAGTGTGGACTTGCAGCAAAGCAGTTAGTGACTTGTAAAATTTGCTTCTCTATTTATTACTTTGAATAGGCACTCACAAAAATAGATCTTCTAGGGATCTTGCTTAAAGTTTATTGATATGGGATGCCAGGTATGAACATGTTTCAATTAAAAGTGAACAAACAGCACTGTACTGTAAGATAGTAATATGGTAAGATATTGATTACTTCTAGAGACCTCTGTCCAGCTTTTAAATACAACATACTTGCAAGAAATATGTATAGGTGGCTGAGCTGCAGGAGGTGGTGGGAAGGCTGTGTTACATCTGGGAGGATGAGAAGGTATTAGATAGCTGGTTCCAAGTGCAGTCTGCAGTGAACCTGCACTCAAACAGCCTGTAATTCCCCAACCAGCACAGAGGAAAGGGCAGGGAGGCAATAATACAAAAAAAAAAAAAAAAAACAGCTGAATGCTTGTTTTAGGTACTTCACAGTACAATGTAGTCCTTGCCTATAAAAGTTTCCAAGTAGATATATTTATTTGGTATATATATTTTAAAAAAAGTCAGATGATAAAGCAGTAAGGAAGAAATGTGAGAAACAAAATTAACGTAATGCCAGATTTATTACCATCTCTCTCTTAATTTTACTTTCCATAACAAATTTGCATACATGAAGGAAATGAAGGGCAAGAAAGAAAAAGCATGAGTAAGCAGAAGCAGGAGGAGAGCTAGGAATAATATAGGTCAAGAAAAATTAATAAGATTCCAATTACTGTTATTAGTAGTATCACTAATAACCTACTGCAGCCATGGAATCTTAATACATTCCTATATCCCATGACAAGGAGCTGTGTCCACCTGGAAAAGCTGCTCTTGTTTTCTAAACTATGTGACCAAAAGCTATTGTCTATTGTTTTCTTTGTACAAAGATGTGTAGCAAATCTGTAAGACAACTTACACTTTAAAAATTGTCTTGTATTACCCATAGGTTGAATTCTAAAGTATAATACAGGCTTTCCTATATATTATGTTATCTTAAGGAACTTCAAAGTACATGGTTAAAGGACAAGCTATGCTATAACACTTGGTAGCAATTTAGCATTTATTCTGATTGGTATGTTCAGGGGTTCTTTCCACTCAATGATCAGTAATATAAGACCATACAGAGTTCCCACACCAGTTACTAAATAAAAGGAAAATAAAATCAAGTATGCCCATGATGAATTACTTAGATCAAAAAAGTTACCTCTTTCAACTTTTAAAAGCTTCATGAGGTAAACAAGGCTTTGGAGTATTTTGTTTTTTTGTTTTTTGTTTTTTTTTTTTCTCGTGTTAGAATACAGGCAGACCTGAGACATTAGAGTGTACTTTTAATTTCAAGCCTTCAAGAAAGTGAATGCCCATATTGGTGTGTCGGCTATCCCTTTCATTAACTACAGCATTCTATTTTTTAAAAAACACTGTCACTTTCACAAAGAAAAGAAGCAAGAGCAGAGGTGATATTTTGTACCATATTCTCTCACTGGGCTGTTGTGTGACCTTGAGAGAGGAAGACACTTAACTTTCTTGAACCTCTGCTTCCTTTCCATCACATTAAAAAAATATATACTTATTATATTAAAATCTCTGCTACAACTGGACTTGGTCTTATTATTTTAATGGAATTATTCTCCTTTTTAAAGGTAAACATACACTAAAAGTATATAAGAATTGAGGCATATGAAGGTTGTAGTGTCAAGCCATCAAGGAATGCAGAATATGCATAGAAAATATTTACTAATAGGCAGTATAGGTAATGTGCCTGAAGTAAAAATGAATGTATTGTCCTCACTCCACAATGTTACACTTGTGAAGCAAAGGTTTCTGAGAGAACACCTCTGAGCAAATTCAGTTTATTTAGCCTTGCTTAATTTTTGGAGATAAAGCATCTTGTGCAGTGAGGTACCACTAAATTTTCATGTGCACATGCATAACCTTAGGCTTCCTTAGAAATCTTTATTAAAATACACATCTTTGAATATTTTACACCATAAAGCATTCATGTAGCTGTCTATGCACAGCTATGTTGCTTAATTGTAAATTATCATCAGTTTCATTTTCAAGGTTTGAAATCAGGGGAGTGTACATCTTGACAGTAGGTGGAGAGGAATTGGCTAATTTAGTAGTTCTACCTATGCTTTGACATTTTTTTTGGCTACAGTACTTTAATCACACTTTCCCAGAGCAAATTAACTATTCAAAAGTTTTTGAAAGGAGTACATTATTTTTCTAGATATTGCGACAAAGCGTCATGGGTTCAGCAGCAGCAGTCATTTTTTCTTTTTCATAGTAGCTGGTGCAACACTGTGTTTGATTTTTGGCTTGGAAACAGTGCTGATAACACTAGTGTTTATAGTTATGGCTTAGAATGTTTAGGGTGACAGAGGACTTTCTGAGCATAATGCTCTGCCAGGGAGGAGGGGAAGCTGGGAGGAAGCCGGGAGGAAGAAGAGAGAGGGCACCTGACCCAAACTGACCAAAGAGGTATTCCATACCATAGCACATCATGCCCAGGATGTAAAATGGATGGCAGACACCCGGAAGAGGGGGGAGCACTGCGTTATCAGGTTTGGTATGCGGTGAGGGGGTTGCACTGCTTGGTCGGGCTGGGTGGAAATTAATTGGTGAGCTCTTGTATTCTTTCCTTGTATTTTCCTTGTCATTATTATTATTGGTGGTAGCAGTAGTGATTTGTGTTATACCTTAGTTACTAAACTGTTCTTATCTCAATCTGAGGGAGTTGTATTCTTTTGATTCTCCTCCCCATCCCCCGGGACCGGGGAAGAAAGAGGGGGGAGTGAGTGAGAGAACTGTTTGAGGGCCTTAAACCATGACACAAAGTAACTGTGCCAAATTATGAAACTTTATGTTTCAGTTTAAACTTGTTTGCCGAATCAGGTTACAGCATGAGAGTTCTTAATAAAATGCTTGTACTGGTGCATAAGAGTAAACTTGTAATGCTATTGAGATTTCTGAGCCCTCGGTGTCTGAGGAGGGGGAATGGGGGTGGACACTGTGGGGAGTTAACAATTGCAAAACCTTTTTCGAATATGAAAATGCATTAGGAATGGAATGTAATTAGTTCTTTGTTCTTTGCAAAGATATGAAAAGGTAGAGACCTAGTATTAACATGGTACCATGCTTATTACTAATAAACTTTTTATTCTGATCCTGTAAGTTCCTTGCTGTGTTTAAAAAGGATCCAACAACACAGAGAGTTCAAGAAAAAGGCCTGTCATGGTATATTTTTTTTTTTTTCCCCTCATGAAATGATCAGCTTGGTCTTTTGTTTCTTTCTCTTTTTCTTCCCTTTCCCTTCACCCTCTTCTTCCTCTTTTCCAACCAGACCTTGATTCTTGTATTGGAATACTTTTTCATTCTGGAAATGGAGTACACAAGTAAAAAATGAAGCCTTTATTTTCTTGGATGAGCAAACTTAGGCAAATATTAATAAATCAGGGCAATTTACTGACTGAATTAAATTTAACTTAGCTAACCTTATTCCTAATTTAAGGTCTTCCATTGTAAATCAAAACTTTCTACCCGGAAGGAAACAACAAATTTAAAACGCAGTTCCAAGACAGGAGTTTCAGCTACAATTGAATAGGTTTTTTCTTTGTTTGTTGTGTTTTTTTGTTTGGTTGGGGTTTTTTTTGTTTTTTTTTTTTTTTTCCCGAGCATGCAGTGTTTCACTAGGTAAGAAAAACCGCTAGGTGGCATTTGTGATTTATTAGGCTGGAAGCAATTGTTTATACAGATTACATCTAATCCTTGGTTTCAAAAGAACAAGACATTTAACATTCCAAGACACTTAATTCAAGAAACCCCCTCCGTAATTAGATAAATGCATAGAATTTTCACTTCTGCTATATCATTTGGAAACCCACTTTCCAAAGTTTCCATTCAAATCCTAGTCATTCTCAGGCATGTATTCCCTGACCCCACAGTACCAGCTTACATAAGTAATTACTTGTCTACAATTAAGCTGTAAATAATGCAATCACTCCATTCTTGTCCTGTCACTCTAGTCCCAACCACAACAAATAGGGCTAATCACATACTTATTCAAGTGTGTAATTATTCACAGTTAAACTTCTGTCACTTTCATCCTGTTTGGAAACAGTAGAACACAACCTGTAATTAGCAAACATTGCTGCAGGCACTTTTACTTGGAAATGTGCCATGGATTCAGCACCTATGTGAGCAAAGAGCTAAACCCTTTGATTTGGCATCCTGGCATAGTTTCTTCCCCTTGGGCTATTCTATTATCAGCCCTCAATAAGGAAGAGAAACCAATGAGTTATTATTAAGTCAAATAAACCTACTGCAAATAATTCATGTCCCCTTTGCCTAAGACTTTGTATGCATTTGTATCATGCTTATATGTGCGTTCATATGAGTATGCATACCACTGTATATGTATTAATGTGTGACTGAAGATGTATGAATCAGTCTTGTATACACCTGATTTGGATTTTCATTGAAATGTCAGTAAAAATCTTAGTATTAACAAATCAGATTGTTGGATATAGGTCTGGACTTTGAATTCCTTTTATATGATGTACCCTTGGTTAGACTCTGAGACTGAAAAAGGATCCTTCTTGCTTAAAATGCAACCTTTTAAAGCATTATATTCAGCAAAATAATTACACTAACAGTTGCAGAGATAACTGCATGTAGACGTGACACTAAAAATAATAGTCATAAAGCAAACGCCTTTAAGTCATGTTCCAATTTATTGTACTGAAATCTTCCAACTAAAATAATTGTCTCATAGTAAATTGAGTGCATCACACATGTAACATTAAACCATGCATGCCCTCATTTCATACTGTGTCAGGTTCTGTCGCATGTACTCAGCTTGAGCTATTCCTTACTCTATCCCAAGGGCAGGTAAAGAACTACTCAGCCTGAACAAGGAGGCAGAATTTGTCCCATGGAGGAGATTGGAAATTAGAAAGAACTCATTTGGCACCTGCCCTTAGCAGCAATTCAGAAGCAGATGGAATATGAGATTAAAACCAGGACCTGGTTTGTGCATTCTGGCAGATAAACAGATCATTTAGAACAAACACTAAGAGCAGACACAGAAAGTAATTGCCATAACACTTGTATTCAGTTTATCAAAGAAAGGGGACCTTCATTCCTTTCTCCCATGTCCTGTTTGCTGCTTCATCCCCAACATGGCTATAGCTCATTTTATAACCATTCTCATAATATAAAGTTGTTTTACACCCAGGAATCAGAGTGGGCTGACAACAGATAATACAGATTGTAAATAAGCCTTCTTTGTGGAAAGGCACTGGCTTGGAAATTCTTCATGAAATCATTCAACAGATTCATTGGCTAGTATCAGAGGTGAAATAGCTCTCAGTATAAGATCCTGCATGTTTAAAGTTGAGCAAGTATTTTTACTGCTGCATGATAGTGTAAGGAGGGGAGGGGATTAATTTGAAGATGTTTCAGTAGACATTGAATGCAAGGAACAAAGAGTCAGAAAAACAAGCTATCAGCCTACTTTTATGATCTGAATAGTTGGAAACATATGCTATGAATCTGAAAATCATTAACCCTAATTGTTCAGTGCACCTAGTGGTCAGTTGATAGAAAAGGCTGAGGATTGCTGCCTAGTCCTTAATGGTGCCTAGCAAACAGGTTTTAACTCATGGTTTTCAATAAAATGCTTGAGTATCCAATTGCCATGGAAACTGTCACATTGGATGGACTCTGCAGCACTTAGATACTTTGTTAGTTAGTTGCTGTTGAATTACAGTGATACGAAATTGCCATAGTCTCAAGATACTTTTTGAAATGGCAATAGCTGCCTCCAAGTTATAATGACTCACTTGAACAGTTTATATCAGCCAGAACAAAATGCTCAGTAAATGCTTCCAAGTTGACAGATATTCTGTTGGGGACCTATTATTTGCTGTCAATATGATGCAGGGAGAATGCAGACGTGCTGGCCTTTGTTTACTGTTTTAGATGCCTGCTAAGACCACGACCTTTCGCTACTGATAGTATACATGTGTTGAACATTTGTTTAAACTGTCCTCCCACCACTGATAAACACAGCCTTCCAGATTACATTATGCAAATTAGTTCCAATTCTGTAAAATAGAATTTCATCTTTTCCTACCTAGCAATGTTTCCCACAGCTTTGTATTTATGACAGTTTGAAAGATACGTAACCCTTGGAGGAAAGTGAGCAATTCATATAGTTGTTGCATATAATTCTTCCACAACATCAGAAAATCTGTCAAACTGTCATTGCAAGCTACCATCTGAGAAGTTGCCCTTCAGAGTCTTAATTTCCTTTTCATTCTCCCTCATGCCCCACTAAGATTATTTACAAGACTATGGCAACCACATCTGAAGTCAGTCCTTGTCAGTTTACTCAAGATGTGTAAACTGCATGAGAGAAGTAGGATACAAAATATGCTGATAAGGACTTGGTATATCGGTAATGAACCCAGTTTCTTGTTACCGTTTGAGGGTAGTATATGCTTCGTCTCACCACTTTGATTGGGTAATCAAGGATTTGCTTGCATGCTAAGTTTCTTTCTTAGCGTTTGGGTTTTTTAACTTAATTGCTCACTTCTGAATACAAAACAGAAAAAAGCCTGCTCCAATAAGTTTTCAGCAGTGCAAAATGTGTTGTAAAAAGACATTGTATTAACTAACTTTTTGCTCCTTAGCTATGTGTTTTACAGAAGGGGTCGTAACAACCCTTCACGTATCATGACAAAAATTTCCTTTCTTTTCGTTCACTGAGATACAGGTTTTTGGACTCCTGAACCTCAAAGTGATATTCACCTTCCTTACAAATCCAAATTATTTTTCTTTCTAAAAGCATGTGAAACTGAACTAATGACATCATTATGGCTGCAATCCATCACACTGGAAACAGACTAAGATAATCAGCACTGCAGGCTACAAGCAATATGCTGAATGGCTCAACAATGCAAATGTTATATTTCTTCAAAATCTGCTGAGATTTGGAGTGACTTATTTGAAACTGTCATAAATTACAGAACTCCTTTCTAAATCCAAAAGGCTGTCAAAATATTTGAGGTTTTCTGCTATAAAATTTCCTATCTTAAAAACTGCAGAAATATAGATATATGTCAAAAGATAAGTCTAAATCTGTTGTTTTCTTAGACCTGAATATATTGAAAGAGTTTACCTGATCAAGAATATGCATGAAATGGATGGTTCTCCACAGCTGAAGACAAAAATATTTGATACAGTGCTTGTTAAGCGCACTGATGCCAACCTGGTGAAATTTAACCATGCCAAGTGCAAGGTCCTACACATGGGTTGGAGCAATCCCAGGCACAGCTTCAGGCTGGGCAGAGAAGAGATTCAGAGCAGCCCTGAGGAGAAGGACTTGGGGGTGTGTGCAGTTCTGGTGTCCTCAACACAAAAAGGACATGGAACTGTTGGAACAAGTCCAAAGGAGGGCCATGAGGAT
>JASSUY010023482.1:0-19929 GCA_032466535.1 Forpus xanthops
GTGCTGCAGTCCCCTGATCATCCTCATGGTCCTCCTCTGGACTTGTTCCAACAGTTCCATGTCCTTTTTATGTTGAGTACTCCAGAACTGCACACAATACTCCAAGTGAGGTCTCATGAGAGCAGAGTAGAGGGGCAGGATAACCTTCTTTTGTCCTGCTTTTGATGCAGCCCAGGATACGGTCTCTAATTCCTCTTGTTTGTTCCCCATGCTATGGGCATTTGTATAGAGGCATCTAAGCTGAGCTACAAATGAAGCTGCCTCATTGGCTGGAGCAGCTGAAATATCATCTTCATTCCCCCCAACTTCTTTAGAATACAAGGAACACTTTTAACTTTCTGTTTTGAGCACCTTCCTGATCTCTTGAGCTTAGGAGCTGCTAAGAGTTCAAGTCAAGTAGCTATATGTGATTAGGGTATGAAGATACCCCAGGCACATATGTCCATAGTTGGCAATGCTTGATTAAATCTGTGGATAACTGAAAGGCTCCTTAGGGATCTGTACAACACATGTATTTTTCCATGAATGTTTCTGCAAGCAGATTTTTTTTCACATTTCTATCCTCCTGCATACAGCCAGCAGAAACATGGTCCTTTTTCGAAACAAAGGCAAGCTTTGCAATGCTAACACAATTATTAAAGATGTTACTTCCTTTTTAAATGGCATTTCTGAGTTTTCTTAATGAATTTTACTATGAAGAGCGACCAGAGTTAAGTGGCAATGAGGAGGGAGAGATCTTCCTGCTCACAGATCCTTAGCAACCTGGAACAGCTCCTGAGAAGGATTTTAACATTACTGGCACATTTCAGGTATTGAGGATCTGACATGCTTGGCATTATAGCAACATGGTGATTTGGTGCTATAATTCCATAAAAAATGTGGAAGACATATTAGTTTTGCGCAAATTAGATCTGCTTAATTATGTTCACTATTTTACTGCCATGTTTATGTCTGATATTCTACCTTCTGATTAGCTGCAATGAACTGTCATATTAAAATCAACTAAATGTTTTCCTCTGGCACCAATTAAAAAATGCAATAAAAACAGCTGCAACAAAAAATATTTCTCAAAAATAAAACACCTCCTCTTCCGTTAGAAGAGTTTTCCACTTTCCTTGAGCACAGATTTTTTAATCAAAACTTTAGTGACCTGAAGATCAATATAATCAATAATCTGCTGCAAAACAGTGAGTAAGATTTGCATCTTGCTAACCACTGGGATTTGAAGCAGGATTTATTCCAACATAAAGCAGCTTTATAACTAGATTATGTATGGAAAATCTATTTCTGCTATCTTGTCTTAGCAGAGATGTTAATATAGATATGTTGGCAGGATAGCTGACTTTTCATGGTGGAGAAATGCGTGAGGGAAATGACTGGGTTGGCAAATATGAAAATATATCGCCTCAAATAATTTTCTTTTATTGTTATTATTTAACCTGTATTCCCAGATAACAGCAACCTAGACCAATAAAATAGAAATAAATGTAAAAATTAAATTTACTTTAATCTCTTTTCTATTTTTTTATATTTTATGCAGCTTAGCCAGAGAAAATAAATGGTCAGTTTCTTTTTTATTGATAGTGAACACTATGAAGGTGCAATATTTGTCATTTATTATAAATCTAGTAGGGTCACCTAAACTTGCAGTCATCACGTGTAGGTATTATTTAATACTAGACTCAAAGCTGTAAAATATTTCATAGCACTTTTTTCTTATATGTATATCATGCATATAATAAATACGCATTAGTGTTTTGGGCAGAAATGAACCTCCACAGTGGCCTGGGAGCATTGAGTCCTGTAGCCATCCCTTCTATAGTTACCCATGTATGTGGGTATCGATGTAATTACCAGATAAAAACATGCCAGAAAGTGGTAATATGTCAAGCTGAAGAGTTTGTGACAGTCTCCCAAGGCCTTTTGAGCTCCAGAGTCCAGCAGTCCTGCTGGATCCACAAGAACAGGGGAATTTGCAACTCGAGGGGCCAGCATGAATAGGCAAGGAGTTGCACAATTTAGACATTGTGATGGGAGGTGGTGCTGCTGTTTGCAAAGAGACTACAGGGGTTTATTTGCATGTCTGGTGGGATGAGAGACTCCTGGGGGACTTTCTGAAGACCAGTGCAGAAGCCACTGGCACACTGAGATGAGCTGCTGCCTCTACAGCTTGGGTTCATGTCCCAGTTGCAATCAGGTAGTTGAAAGCTCCCCAGTATGCATGAGAAGTGAATGCAGTGTGTAGACAGATATTTCTGATTAATAATAACAGCTTGATTCGATTAACAGGCATAGCTTGATTAATAAAAGGTGTTTAAATAGATGGTGGTTGTTACCTCTGCTTCTCCCTTGCTCAATCTCCTGTCAGCGAAGAGGAAATTTAAAGCTAGTATATGTAGTGGAAGACTATACAGAAGAAAGGCTGGATTTAATTAAAATGACGATACTAGAATTCATAGTTTTTCCCCAAGAGTTACACAGAAATCCTTCTCACAAAAGCTAAAGCTGAATCTGCTTTCATTTCTTTGTCATTTCTGGGTGACCAAGATTTCACTTTACGCATCCTCTTATGATATGCAATTCTTTATTTCAAAAAACCTCCTATAATTTAGATAAGCAGAAGTCAGGATGCTCATGAATCTTATTTTGATATGCTTTAAAAAAAAAAAAAAACCTCTTAACACTTTTTAAAGTTTTTTTAGCCTTTCAAAAAATAGGATTTACTTGGCACAGGAGAAGGTAGAAAGAACAGAAAGGAGAACAGAGATTGCTGACTGGTTACTTGAAGCAATTAAGAGTAAGAGTAAATAAACTGTTTTGTGTAATCTGGACATGACCCAAAAATATTACATCCTGGATGAACAGGAATTAATTAAATCATTATATCAAATCAAGAATAGCTATTATGATTATCAATGTTTTAAAAAATTGTCAAGTGAGAAAGAATGCAATTTTACCCTGGCAGTCTGTGTCTGAGGTTAGGGGCTAAAAATAAGTTATTTGTTTAAGCCAACAGAATATTATACTAGTGTCTTCATCTAAATCTAATTTTGGATAGTTTGAGAAAAAAAGAAAAAAAAGGTTTTATTAATGAAATACAGTAAAGGAATTATATAAATGTAAAAATCTAAACTTTATTCAAACTTTTAATCAGAGATTTTGAAAGTGATTAGTTTTTGTCTTTTTGTTCTCTTGGCAGAATCATGATTCATCCTTGCAAATAAACTTGATTTATAAAACATTTCAGTAATAACAATCTGATCTAATACCTCTCCAAATTAGTGGAAAGGTAACCCTAGTTTACTTCTGCTGTTGAGTGTATCCTCAGTTATGGGAAGAAGATGGCAAAAGCTCTGAAATTATAGTGATGTTGCATTATAGCTTGCATTTTCAGAGGTCTGGTGTTTGATAGATTGATGCCACACTTGTATTTTTGGATCTGAAGCATAAATATTTTCTTGCAACTTGTAGAATCTTGGAGGCCAAGTGTAAATTCAGTGTCTTAAGAAGGTACGCGAAGTCATGTGTGAGTGAAGGTAAGGACGTGCACACAACAGCAGTTTTTGAAAGTTTCTGAGGTGCCAGCATGCTTAGGAGCCTGCTCCATCTGACTAGTTATTGTCTAGATTACTAAAAACTACATAAACAACATAATTGTTCTCACGTTTCTTATACCAAAGTTACAAAAAATTGTATGAAATGTGTGTCCATCACTACTGCTTAGAATTAGGCAATGGCGTTTATTAAGATACCTACTGATGGTGCTCAATTTACGAGGGCGGGATGATGCTCGGAGTGATGATATTTATCTTTCCAAGTAACTGATGAAGCCCTGATGTCCTCGAGTTGCTGAGCATCTGACTGACCATGGGAAGTGGTGTATGAATTCCTTGGTTTGCTTTGCTTGTGCATGTGCCTTTTGCTTTACCTGTTAAAATGTCTATTTCAACCAACGACTTTTCTCCCTTTCACCCTTCCTATTCTCTCCCCACCCCATGGGGAGGGGAGTGAGTGAGCACCTGTGAGGGGCTTAGTTGCCATCTTGGGTTAAACCATGGCAACAGTTTGAAATTAATAAGGAAGACAAAATGGCAGGGAGAAAACTGCTTGCTTTTATGGCACCTTTGTGAACCTGATAGGACTACATACTATGTAAATGGTGAGGTAATCATTGCTTTGCCTTAGTTTGCTTCCTTTTAGCTTTCTACTAATTGAAACTAAAAATTAGCATGCCTTGTCTTATGAACTTATCTAATTTCTGATAGCAGGGAAAGCTGACAGGAGAGCATAGGAACATGATAAATACTATAATTTGAGTAATCATTTCCTTGCATATCTTTCTGTATTTCAGTAATCAGTAGTTACGGCCCTCTTACTGTGAGTTTCAAGCAGACTCTCACATTTAATTTGTAAGTAAGATCCTGCTATATTTAGATAAGAAGAATTAAAGCATTTATTATATGCAGTGAAAACCACTTTTGATGAATAGTCCCAGCACTTAAGACTGCTTTTTGACATTTATCTCCAACAGTTTTTAAAGCTTTGTCCTAAGTGTAGCTGGACAGACTCTCTTTTCCTTCCTGCCTTCTGAAAGATGAACTTTTTCTCTGTATTATGGCCTTCTGCATAGCTGCAGAGCATTGTATCTCTTTTTCTTTGTTTTTAAGGGTAACAATCAAAGATGGTATATCTGCAATAATAATTTTCCTGTCACTTTCACCTCCATTTTTTCCTCAGCTTGCTTGTTCCTGTGATTTTACATTGGGACTCACTAGATGTCTGTAACATTTACCTTTTGCATTTATTGTCTTTTCTGGGGGAGGTACTGAAGAAAGCGAGAGCAAAATTTTCTTCTACTTACGAATCAAGGCTGAAAGCAACCTGCCCTCTTGATTTTCCTTCTGAATGGAAGCCAGAAGGTTGGAATACTGCTTACTAAGCACAGGAATTATTATTTTGCCAACAAGCTTGTCTAAATTAACTGCAGAAAGACAATGTAAAATGAAGCTTAAAATGTTTGTTTTGTCTTTGGAGAGGAGGTGAAATCTGCGTAATTTTTCATTATTACCGTTTGCTCCCCCAGAGGTAAGGTTAGGTCAGCATTTGGAGTCTAAACTCCTGTTTTCAGAGGTTAGCCATTCAGCTGTAAGGCTTCAGTCTCAGTTTAACATTTGGCAGAATTGCTGCCTTGAAATAATACCTCTAGTACATAAATATAATACCTTCTCCCAAAAGGCCTCAGAGCACTTTAACACCGTGAAATGGCTTGTTTCATCCATTGTCAAAATGCAGCCACTTCTGAGGTGGAATATAGTCTCAGAATATAGAGATCTATGTAGCAGTTTAGGTAATGCAGGAATGATGATGCTGAACTGAAGCTATAAGAGTAATTAATATATTCACATATCTACAAAAATTAGAACATTTTGGGTTTCCTGGTATTTTAAGTGAGCCACATTTTCCCTTTCTCTAGACATTCTTTTGTAGTCACAGATATAGTACATCATTGACAAGATTTGAGATTATATTAAAAGGGAAAAGACTTGACTTTATTACTTTGAGTTCTTCTAGTCATTCCTGCTTGCAAAACCTTTTCTAATATCTTCCTATTCAGTGAGATTATGCTCTTAGTTATCTAATAGTTATTTAAGCACAACAGAACACTAAGTACAATAACATTTAAATCTCAGATTAAGTTAATTAGCATTAAACATGGCTATAATTAGCTTACTACTTCCTACTGAAGAATCAACATTTTGGCACTAGAACGTGAAGAAAAGAGGGTTATTTGTCCGTTTGCTACTTGAGCAGGATGAAATAATGCTATTGTCACGAGCTTGTAAAGGCAGACAGTGGTGGTCAAAATACTCAAACCCATGTGCCTTAAGATAGGTTCTGGTTAGAAGTTTAGTCTCTAAAATGAATTTCAGATGATTCCAAACATGCTGACAGTAATAGAATGAATAAAGGAGCTTGAACTGTCCAACAGCAGAGTGGAATGACCATAGATACCTATATGAAAAAAAACTTTTCAGAGAGTGCTGTGGTTTTAGCACATCAGAAAATCAGGGCACTAAATGTTTACAAGTGAACTTAGTCATATAGTCAGCCAGGTTCCAAGGTGTGCTATTTGCTTTATTCTTCAGGAGCAACATGTTTAAGGGCTACTTTGAATAAAAAGTGTGCATCAACAAACAAAGCACTGAATAAACACTTATTTGCCCTCTTGAAGTAGTGTCTAAAGCTGTATCTATATCACTTAATAACAGAGGCACTTGCTTGAAGTCAAGTGGGCTGGTTAATTATTAACACGCTCCTTGGCACAGTTTTCACCTTTGCCAGAGGATTCATCAGGAACAGTGCTCAACAGACAAAATTGACACTGGCATTACATTCTGAGAAGGAGAGAATTTGGGTTTATGGATGTACCTTATCCAAAGACTGGAGTTTGGTGCTGGCTTGCTCTTTTGCCATACTATGGATGTAGCCCTGGGGATCTCAAGTGCTGAGCTTCCAGACCTTGGTGAAACCCAAGCAAGATCAAAGGACCAAGCCACTGCATCTAGGGCAGTTCTGAGGAAAATGTAGGAAGCATTTAATCTAAGGAGGGAAGCTCTGAAGTCTCTCAGAGCTCTTCAGCTCCTTAGTGGGTGGGCAAGACTGCTGTATTAGATGTATAAACTCATCCTAAATCTTGCTTCAGGCCTGTAAGTCTAAAGAGATTTAATATGGGGACATCAGATGTCTGAACATATGTTAAAAGTGGTGGCAAATGAGCACTGAATTCAAGTAGTACCTCAGCATTAACCATGTGTTAATCTGCTTGCTACTACTGATCAATTTATGCAGTTGTGCCAACAGACTCCAAGTGTGAGCAGCATGATTTTGATTCTGGCCATGATATACTGTTTACAGCTATCCGGAAGCAGTGTTTCTGATCTCGGTTTTAGTGGAAAAAGTGCCAAACAATTTAAAATGAATATTAAACCTATGACAACATCAAAATAAAGAGGATATTTCTCTGCTGTTTAGGCTGGTTTATAGATACCTCAGTTCCAAACCAAAGTTAATGCATTGATGGTATTCTTTGAGAAAACAGTAAGGTAGCAAACATAGGTCTACCCACCTAAAAATAGGTTTATTACAGTCAATTCAAGGGAGTTTTGCACACTTCATAGCCCTAAAGCTCTTGAGTAACAGGTAAATCAGATCTGGCTCTTCTCTTACAGCTTAATGTCTCCTAGCTGGAGAAAAACATAAAAAGGTCATAGATCAAAGAGAGCTCTAGCTGGCAAGGAGGAAAGACAGGGAAAAAGATGACCTACATTTTTAAAGTTACTAATGATGTTGTATATTTCAATTTTGGGGGTCCTGATCTGAGATAGCTTAATAGATCACGATAATCATAGTGCAGTTGCTCATCATATTGTTTGAAACACCATAGACCGTCTTATAAACAACATTAAATCCAGACTGCAGCAGTCAGGATCCAAACAGAGCAAATTTCACTGGAAGGTGAAATACTGCAGCACTTCCAAGTTTTTAGAAAGACATTAGTAGCAGCTGAGGTTTCCAGATCTCTTGCAACAAAATATTTTCCTTTCTATTTTTCCCTTTTTTCTTCAATCCAATTTCAAGCCCTCTAATCCTCTTGAAGTTCTTGGTTTCTGGGAGCATCCAGGTTGCCCATGCTCTGAAGCAGTATAGAGAGAGGGACCCAGGGTTTGTCCTCCCATGAATTTCCTGTCCATGTCCTCCTGAAGTTGTTCAATTATATTTTTCATGCCAACTGCATACCCCAGCCCATATGGCTTCCTGGGATTTCCACCAGGCCAGCCCATGCCCCCAGTGCTTTCTTTTCTTTCTGGCAGCTAAGATGGTGCCCCAATCAGCCTTGCTCTCAAGGGATGAACCACCAGAAGGGGCTCACCCTGCAATTCATCATAGGGAGTCTTGTTTCCACACTGCACACTCAGGGTCAGACCAGTAGGTCCCTACTTTTCCCTGAAGTACAGCTCCTCTTGGCTTCCATGTTGTGGCCATCACTCTGGCCCATGACCCCACAGTCCCCTCTCCTAGCCTGGCATCAGCCAACAGTCAAAACTCCTTCAGCAGGACTAAGGGAACATCACCTGTGTGCCTGTTACTGAGATCACTGCAGAGTACTGCATGTTTTCCCAACTTTAGACTCCCCTGATACTGCACACAGTAAAGTAAGTATAAAGGTTAAAATGATTTTGAAAACAAAACTATTTTATCCTTCCCTTTGCCTAATTAAAAAAGCCTCTCATCCACCGCTAAACTTGTTTACTGGACTACACTCTCAGGGATAGTAGAGGAGTTACACAGCATTTGCTTGTGCTTCATGAATAGAAACAAACAGATTTCCCCTCTTCTTCCCCCCCCACTTTAACTTCTTCAAGGATATGCTGTATGATAGCAAATTGTAGAACATTCCTGTTTCAAATTTTCCTATTTCCCACCCACCAAAAAAAAAAATAATCTGATTTTCTAGAAAAATCCAAACAAGTGCAAGACCTGTCCTGGGGATTTTGTAAATCCTCACTTCAAAGCGCTCTCAAAAGTCTACTGCAATGGCTTGGGAAGATGTGGTGGTTTTACTTTAAAGCTGCAAACTCTGGAAGTATTTAGATTCTTGTCAGCCCTATGGTGATACTGCGGGAGAATTGGAGGGCTCCAGCCCTTACTTACTTATGCATCAGTGAAATACTTGAATGAGGTCTTGATATAAGAGATAATTTTTGATGAACTTTTTCATTAAGAAGCTGCTTCAGCAAAAAATATCCGAATAGATTTGATGCTAAATCAACAGTAATTTTCTAAAGTTGTGATTATTATCAACACACAGTGGATGGATACTCCAGGGCTTTCTCCCTACATGCCTTGCATTGCATTTTTGTTTCTTTGAGGCTTTTTTATGCCAGATTTCCCTAAACAGAGTGCTTCATTGCTTAAATCTCAATGGAACCACCTTTCATGGGCTACAGAGCATATGAACACTAGGATTACTTTATTTGCTGGACCAGGGACATCCACTGATTATGTCCTTAGTGTGCCCTTTTATTACGAACAATTACATATATCTCTGGAAACTGTTTGATTCCATATGGAATACAATGACTGGGCTTAATGATGTGTTTTATGGACACAATTCAACATTAACTTTGAATTTCCTGACTTTTGTTGATTTTTGTCACAATCAACATTTTTCAAACATAGAAACATTACATTAAAAAAATAAATCTGTGTTTTAACTAAGATTTATTATACCCCAGTGAGACAAAACTTGTTTTCACTTTTCAGTAATAACATGATTTATTTCCATGCAGCTGAGCAGTAAAAAAAAAAGGAGAGACAGATCTGCATGAAAAATAACACATCCTAAAAAAAATTAGTGTATCTTTACAGGAACTTAAAAGAAATCTCCGTTAACCCCAAGAATGAATACATCAAATACCTTATTCTGATAGGTCTGTGGTATATTTTGCTTATTCTTAAGTACAATGAGATACAAAAGCATTTATCTGAGTTGCTATTTTTAAAGATTCCTGGAAGATTGAGGATATGACATCCCCTCATATTCGGTGGCTGGACAGACTTAGAATCACTGGCACTAAGTGGTCGGCTACCATGAACTCCTTGAAGTTAATTATATCCCTTACTTAACTCTTTTGCTATTTCTGGCCAAAGCTACCAAAATGGCAAGAGTTTGGTGAGGCATATGTACCCTGAGCACCTCTGGTGGCACAAGGCTTGTAAGACTCTCTAACAGATACATAGAGTACGTATATTTATACATATATATGCATGTTTCAACATTCTCCTTCCACTGGGTCCCATATGTTCTATTTAAATACAACTAGATGCACAGCAGAGCTGGGACAAATCATTCACTTGAAAGGGAGGGGGATCATCTGCAAGTACTGAAAAGAGAATAGAAAGGCCTGATATTACTTGGTACATGTTAATTCCCCTATACATCTAGATGAAGTAGTTAGAAATATGTAAACCCACACATGTCCATTCAATCCTAGGGGTGGAAGAGTGTCAGTTTTCATCTGGTAGCCCTTCTGAGACTTTTGGACAGCAATGTTGTTTTCTTGCTTTTTCTTCTGATTTCCCCATTTCTTCTTGAGGAAACCTGGCAGAGCAGACAGCTTCATCCACCTGGAAAGAGCCTGTGATTTATCCCTTTATTGATTAACTACTTTAGACCTGTCCCATTCCTTAACTCACTGGTGAGGCTTTATATCTCTCATGAAAACAACCTATTCAGCTTTCCCATTTGGAAATCACTGCTCTGTGTTCACTAATTGCCATACCATACTGCTTTCTTGCCCTGCTTGCTGACTCCCTTGTTCTCCTCTAAGTACACTTGCAAGACAGAGATGACTGAGACAAAAATCTTCCTTTCCCCTCACTTCTTTTAGTTCAAAGTTCAGTGTCTAGCGTTGTACATTAATAGCAGGAAACTTGCCCCCTCTCCATTTTAGTGTCTGTCTTTGTACTTTTTTGGGGAAGTCTGTTCTCCTAGTGGCTTGTTTGGACTGTTCTAGACCATCAGTTCTCATTTTTGAGACTGAAAATGTCATGCTTTCAGGACTCCCACCTCTTGGGATCGTGATCTCAAATTTGTTAACTACTTTTCTAGTATATTGCCAATGAGATCCCCTTTTCAGATCTCATACCTGCCCTTTGTACTGGTACCCACTCATAACATGATAGGACTCTATGGACTTAGATCATCTCCCACGGTAAGGTTCTGAACTTTAAGATTTCTCTCACCAGTTTTCTCATAATTTAGATGCTACTATATGTAGCCTCAGTGGCTCAGTACCCTGTCAGTCACAACTGACAGGGAGATGACAATGAAATGGATTGAGGCAGAATTAGGACAATATTGGTCCAAACATTTCCCTTCATGTTAGTTAACTTGCTCTCTGATTTTTCAGGTACATGATTCAAGATCATATATTCACACATGATATAGAATACCTCTGATGCATGACACCCACTCACTCAGATCCAGTAAATTGCAAGAGATTCTATCTAAACATCTCTGAAGGATGAAAGTCTGAGTCAGCCCCCTTAAGCTTTTAATCAAAGGGAAAGCAGATATATCAGACTTCTAATGTAGTGGGTGATTAGACCACCCAATGAAGCCTTCTATTCTGAGTTGTCCTTGGAAGCCTACCTCTCCATTGAGTTTTAAGACAGCCTAAAAAGATGATCCTTAGTAAACTAAAGTTTCTATGAGATTCTCTGGGATCTGTTCAGCAATTTCCAGCAGAATAAGATAGAGTTCTAGCAAATTAGAAAGAATGGGTTCAAACTTAAAAAGGGGAAGTTTAGATTGGATCTGAGGAAGAAATTCTTTACTGTAAGGGTGGTGAGGCACTGGAATGGGATGCCCAGGGAAGCTGCGAATGATCCATCGCTGGTGGTGTTCAAGGCTGTGTTGGACACAGCAGTGGGTAGCATGGTTTAGTGTGAGGTGCTCCTGCCTATGGCAGGGGGGTTGGAACCAGATGATCATAAGGTCCTTTCCAACCCTAACTATTCTATGATTCTATGATTCCATGATTCTGACATCATTTAAATATAGGCTACAATTATCTATTGGAAGAATTATCTATAAAGAAATCACAGCAGAGTTTTAATGATCCGAAAAAATCCATTCGTATATTTTCAAAGAAATTTTCCTGGGATAATTAGATACTTTCTTAAATCAGCTTGAGAGTCAGACAACTGGAATTACTGGTGAACCAATGAATAGGAGATGACTAGTTCCCATATAACAGTGTCACCTACGGACTTCTATGATTAATGCATTGCAAAGGGTAAAATAGAAAGCACCTGAATTAAACCATATATCTGAGAATATCTGAAGTCAAAGAAGGGTAAATGAGGAAGGGAAATTAATATGAATAGCCACTGAGATTTCTTAATCAAAAGAGAAATTGAGTCTCTTTTCTCTCATCAGTTCAAGACACTTTTCTGACTGTATGTTCTGAAGGAATTAAGTAAATCATATGCAATAAAATTAAATAAAGGACAAAGAAAAACAACACAAGCAAGAAGAGCTGATCTATATTTTTTATTCTCTTTTAAGGGTAAACTCCAACTGGTAACTTTCCCCATGGAGCATGGTGGAGGATGAATATACTTCTTCTTATTTCTATTATTTTGGGGTAATTTTGGTTTTGTGTCTGGCGTCTACAGACATTTTTTACACTGTGAAAAGTGTGAGAAATTCTGACCAACAAAACTAATACAAATGTATTACATTGTTGATCAGTACATGTTTGAGGGCAGTTTGGACCTTCTGTGTATATTCTACCTTATTATTTCTTTTCAGAGAGAGAGAGAGAACAGAAGTTTCTGTCTTACATATGTTTTTCTCTGTCCATAAGGGATTTTATATTTTTGTAACAGCAGTTGCTGTGCATAAATGGTCTGAATCAGATAAGCAGACAATTTGCAGCAAGTGAAACTTGTTTCTCAAGGACTATATGAGAGCGGACGCCTGCAGCGCCTGATCGGCAGAGGCCTAGCGCTCAGCAGCTTCAACTCGGAGCAGCAACAGGTACCGAGGGAGCCTCGGGTCTTTGACAGCACTTGCCCCGGAGCCGGCAGCTCAGCGGACGCGAGGAGCTGACTCGGGCGGTGCCAGGAGGAGCAGCACCAGCCATGAGTGGTTAAAAACCTGACCTAGGGAGCGCGACGAACAGGGCGGGTTCGAGGCACTTTGCGTGGCAGTTCGAGCGGAATGGTGAGAACTCGCCGGATGATCAGAGTCTGGCCTGGGAGCTCTGCTCTGGCTGCTCCGGCGGTGGCCAGTGTAGGCACCCAGACAGAGCTGATGAGAGGGGAGGCTGCGGTACAGAGCTTGGGGTGTAGAGAGTGCCTACACTGCTCTCCTGAGAGGAGGGTGCGCAACGGGCAGAGCTGCACTCTGTGCTCGCTGGTGGAGGTCCTCCTGCAGCAGGGGATGGATGAGCTGCGGGACACTGTCAATAGGCTGAAAGGTGTGAGAGAAACTGCGGGGAAACAGCGCTGCTTGCTCCAGGACCTGCCTGTGCAGGGGCCTCAAACACCTCCTGTCGTTCATGCAGGTAAAGAGGCTGCTAACCCAGGAAGCTGGGAAATAGAGACAGGAAAAGAACAAAAAAAGGAGGAACAGGACAGTTAAAAGCAAGGGGCTTCCTCCTACATCTTTTCCTACCCAGAACCGCTTTGCTGTCCTGCAAGGGGCTGATGAGGAACCACACTCCCACCAGGAACCGCACTATGAACAACCAACCGGCTGATGCACTGGTAAAGAAGATTGCTCCTGGTGCTGCCAGGAAAAAGTGGCGGATCGTAGTAGTAGGGGACTCTACTCTGAAAGGAACAGAGGCACCCGTCTGTCAGCCAGACCCACTCTCAAGGGAGGTGTGTTGCCTACCAGGGACTCAGATTAGGGATGTTGCAAAGAAGCTGCCTGTTCTAGTCAGTCCCACTGACTATTACCCACTTCTAGTGATCCATGTGGACGCTAGTGATATAGATAGCAGTATCCTGGAGAACATAAAGAAGGGCTACAGAGCTCTGGGAGAGGTGGTTAGGGGCTCTGGAGCTCAGATTGTCTTTTCATCAATTCTCCAGGATACAGGGCAGGACCTTAAAAAGGCTAGGAGGATTGGCCAGGTTAATAAATGGTTAGAAGGGTGTAACTATAATCAGGGGGTTGGATACCTAGAACACAGGACACAGTGTAGTAGGCCAGGTCTACTGGGGGCTGGTGGAGCTGGTTTGACAAAGAAAGGGAAGAGTGAATGTGGTAAGAGACTTGCCAGACTGGTCAAGGATGCTTTAAACCAGATGTGTTGGGGGAGGGGGACATTGTTCCATCCCAACACACCAAGTCACTTGCCAGCACCTATAATAAATGTTCAGAGCAGTGTAGAGATACTCCAGCTGCTCCAGCCAATGAGCTGGCTTCAATTGGAGTTCGGCTCAGATGCTCTTATACAAGTGCCCGTAGCATGGGGAACAAACAAGAGGAATTGGAGATGTGTGCATGTCTACAGGGATATGATATCGTAGGCATCACAGAAACATCGTGGGATGGCTCCTATGACTGGTGTGTTGGAATGGAAGGTTATAGGCTCTTTAGGAAAGACAGGCCCAGCACGCGGGGATGGGGAGTTACTATTTAAGTTAGGGATAGGCTGGAGGGTATGGAACTCTGTCTAGGGACAGGTGAGCAGTCAACAGAGAGTTTGTGGGTCAGGGTTAAAGGGAGAACAGTGATGGGAGACATTATTGTGGGGAAATGTTACAGACTGCCTGACCAAGAGGACTCGGTGGGTGAAGCGCTCTATAGACAGATAGGAATAGCCTGGAGTGAAGTCTCTCTGCTCTCTGGATGAACTAGGTAATATAATGAATAGGAGAAATGTCTTCTATAGATAACAAACACATTGCTGCAAGAAGCTGAGGATGATGAGGTTCATGGCATAGACATACAAAATGAGACATCTCAAATCAGTCATGACAATGTATTCATTCTGCTGGAAGTCTGGCTTGAAGAATCAAACTGCTGGGATCACTCATCTCCTTAAAACTTCCGTCTAAGGAGGAGGAAAGTCTTCCTTTGAGCAGGCACATTTAACAAGAAGGTTGATAAAGCTGTAAACTGCTTTTTTCAGCAAAAACCTGTACACTTAAATTTTTAAGAATTTAAAATTTTAAGTTTAAATAAAATATTTCAATGGTAATCAACATTCTGAAAACATGCAGTCTCACAAATGCAATTTTTGCTGATGGAAATTTTGCAATCAGTAGTATCTCACAGTCCATCCTTTACAACATCTTGAGTTCTTTTTTGGCCAACCTTTATGTTTATATTTTAAGGGCAGCTGCATGTGTGGTACTAAAAAGGCATAAGAAATGTTAGTGAAGGTATGAAAATAATGAGAAGGAAAATTAGTTGGAGCTATTGATATTCTCATAGAAGGCTATTTTGACTGGAGATTCCTGTGTCATCATGTAAAAATAAGTTTTACCAATGAAATGAAATGAGATGCTTTTACCTCTCTAGGCAGGCCCATGAGGGAGGCAAAGATGAGGGTGAAGGCAAGATAAAGAGAGAAAAGACCTTAAAAAAACTTTTTAAAAAAGCAGCAGCAATGAGTTGAGTTAATGAGTTATTAATTCAATTAATGGCTTTTTCCTCAAGATATTTTTATTTCCAGAATACACTCAAAAGGCTTTTGTTTTGAAAGTTTTGAGGTTTGTAACTCATTTTATCTCTAAGCATGCTTTCTATAGGGAAACATCACTTTCCAGTAAGCCACTTTCACCATTTAGGTATACCATAACTGTACTAAGAATTGTGGTCAGAAGGGAAAACAATTTCTCTCTTGGAGCTTCTGAAATTCCCAGTACTCAAGATTTCAAAATTCAGTTTAAGTTCATAGTGGAACTAAGTTACCAAATACTGAATTTCATTTTATTTTTATTGAAGGATTATTTTTTTTAGGATTGGTAGTTTTAGTGAGCATAAAACTCTAAGTCATTTTGTTTTGCTTTTCTTTCAATATAAGGAGATAAAGACAAAATGTCACTGTGGGCTTTTTTTGTTTTGTTTTGTTTTTTTTCTTTTTAAGTAATTTTCTGAAAATCTTAAACTAGAATGTTTCAGCACACTTCTGACATTAATTTCTTCCTAATATTAAAATTGAGAAACTCACTGCCCTTGAAATTTTGATTTTAATGGAAAAGTTTCCTTTAGACTTTATCCAACCAACTCTATAGGCCATGATATGAGGCTGGTGCAGCTTGCTTCTTGCAATACAAAGTGAAATATCAATGGTTTAAATATATATTACTGAGGCAAGCAAAAGCTCATCTACTGCCATCTTTGAAAAGGTATTTTTCCCATTGCAGTAACTATGTGTTTCTGTTAAAAACTACTACATGTCTCCCAAAGATTGCAGCAATATGTTCATATTACTGGTAATAACAATTTGGATGAGCATAATGATAGGGAAAACTCATTTAGTAGCAGAAATTTATAATGAAATAATTTAATTAAGACTGGGATCTGAATCAAAACCTTGACTCCAAGTGCCCCCTCATTTGTGAAAGGAACTTCAGTGTGCAAATTATAAAACTTATGCTCATCACTAGCTCTACTGCACTGAACCAAAATTATCAGGGATACTTCATTAATTTTTAAGGAGTTAATTATTTTGATCTACTCTGGTGATTGCATAAGAGATACTGCCAGTAGGCAAAATAGTTACCAGGAATTATATGTTATTCTGCAGTTTTGTCAAGTGTGGCTACTGATGTTATGGATTGGCTGAAAAGTGTGCCTCCTTTAATTCAGCCACAACTAGAACTGTCATTATCTGTGAGGATTTCATTTAATTTGGAATAAATAGGTAAAAAAACCCAGCAAAGCAACATTTTTTTTTTCTGATTTTAGTTTACCTAAATAGAGTCATTTATGGAGGTGGGGACCATTCCAGGTAAAGTAGTGATCAATAGGGTACTTAGGCTGAAAAAAAAAAAAGAAGACAACTTCTTCAGGTTTAGTTTTAGGAATGCATTATATAGTATCAGTTATTCAGATCAGTTTCTAGCTCCTTCACTCCAATATATTGGTGGAAAATGTTTGGTAACAATTTGTCAAATATTTGAACCAATTAAATGAGGTCAGCATCACTAATGTGATGACTGGTTCTGGTGCAGCACATTCCTAAATCAGAGAGACTAGAGCCATGGGGTGCCTTTTTGGGAACATAATGTAGATACTTGTAATGCCATGGATCTTTTAAATCTTGGTCTTTTTTCTGTATTTTCTCTTTTTTTTCTACACTCCCTGATGAAGACTCCCTATCTAGTATCAGGAGATATTATATTCTCTTCAGCAAGGACTGTAGAGATAGGACAAGGCATAAGGGGTTTAAACTTGAACAATGGAAGTTCAGGTTAGATATAAGGAAGAAGTCCTTTACTGGAAGAGGTTGCCCAGAGAAGTGGTAAATGCCCCAGCCCTGATAGTATTCAAGGCCAGGTTGGACAAAGCCTTGAGCAATGAGGTCTAGTGGGAGACATCCCTGCCCCTGTCAGGGGGGTTGGAACTAGATGATCTTAAGGTTCTTTCCAGTCCTATTTTATGGTTCTATCATTCTATCCTTGTAGGCCCCCTTCAGATGCTGGAAGGCTGCTATGAAGTCTCCTAGTAGCCTTCTCTTCTCCAGGCTGAACAGCCCCAGCTTTCTTCAAAATATATGAGTACTGTCTTGTCTCATACAGCATAAATTACAAGTATTTTCAGACTCTACAGTGGGGTGAGTCAAAATTCCTTGGAATTGTCATTGTTACCAAGGAGCTGCCACATTTCTTTAGCTGGAAAGCTCTTCAAGATTTGAAAAAGAATATACAGTCTCTGGGGTGGGGTTCAGTATGCTTAATTTATGTGTGGGATTTGACCTAAAGCTACCCAAGTTTAGTCATAAACACTTAAGCTCTGATAACTCCCAAGGGGTCACTCAGCATGTCTATTTTCCAGGACAATCCCTGCTAATTATTATGCTGGATCAAAACTTCCACTTGCAGGTCTCCATGGAGCCTCCATGTTCTTGACACTTCTGGCATGGTGACTCAGCTTCAGCTGGAGGTCTGAAACGTGCTTTCTTCCCTTGTGCAAATTATGGTGCTTGTATGGGATGCTTGAGATGCAGTTCGTGCAGAGTACAGCCCAGGACTCCTGTCTTAGGGTAGTATGGTCATGTGAAAGTGGTCAGTATCGTTGTATTTCCTATCAATGGATTGGATTTAGTTGTATGCCTTGCTTAGGAAATGGGTTGCATATTGGTGGCTCTTTGCTTTTCCTTAGACAATTTCAGACAAGAGAGACACCTATTTTCCCAGTGTAATTTGTGTATAAGAGTCAGGGAAACTTTAAACTAAATAGATATTTTAGGTAGTTTAAGCAGACCTAGAAGTGGTCTATTGACTGGACTATGTACAGCATATAAGGGTTGTAGTTGTCTATACCCAGCTTCGATCAAGATCATGAAGTTTCACCCATTTTAATATACCTTGTGTAAACCAGACCCTCCCCTCATTTTGGGAATCAAAAAACATCCTCCCTTCTCTTCCTCTTTTGTAACTACAAACACAGTCTTGCTTACTGAGGGTCTCTTTTTCCATTCTTTTTTGCTCCTGTGCTCTGTATATAAAAAAACGTTTTATTGTATAAAACCCCATCCTTTAAGAAATTATTTATCAAGGCAAAATATATTTTTAACCTCTAGTTCTGATCTGCTCAAGCTGGCAGGTACTATTATTATGATGATTGCCTATGCATTGACAGTTGCTCTGTTGCTCTGTTTTAGTTGCATTGACAGTTGCTCTGTTTTCTTTTCTGGAAAGAAAATATTAAAGATTGGAGCATGTTTTTCTTTTTTTTTTTTTTTTTTTTTTTTTTTTTTTTTACTGCTACTTTTGAACGAGCAGCTTATTTAAAGAAGCATAACAGCTCTCTGTGTTGGGTTGACCTTGGCTGGGTGCCAAGTGGCCACCAAAGCTGCTCTACCACCCTCTCAGCTGGAGAAGGGAGAGAAAATACATCAAAGGGCTCATGTGTCGAGCTAAGGACAGGGAGACATCACTCACCGGTTACAGTCATGGGCAAAACAGACTCCACTTGGGGAAAAATAATTTATTACATATCAAATCAGAGTAAGATAATGAGAAATAAAAGCAAAAAATCCCAAACCATCCTCCCAGCTCCCTTCTTGCCAGGCTCAACTTCATTCCCAAATTCTCTACCTTCTCCCCTCCAACAGCATAGGTGTGAAGGGGAATGGGGGTTGCAGTCAATTCACACATTTTCTCTGCTGCTCCTTCTCCACAATGGAGGACTTCTCACACTCTTCCCCTTCTCCAGCGTGTGGTCCCTCCCTTCTGCAGCAAGAGTCCTTCCCTTAGGTTGCAATTCTTCATGAACTTCTCCAGGGTGGGTCCCTTCCATGGGTGCAATCCTTCAGGAGCAGACTGCTCCAGCATGGATCCCTTCCATGGAGTCACAAGTCCTGTAGGAAACCTGCGCCAGTGTATGCTCCTCTCTTCATGGGGCCACAGATCCTACCATAAGCCTGCTCCAGCATGGGCTTTCCATGAGATCACAGCCTCCTTTGGATATCCTCCTGCTCCAGCATGGGGTCGTCCACTGGCTGCAGGTGGATATGTGTTTCACAGACACAAGGGAAGATTCTAGCAGCTGTAGATGTTGAACCCCATATCATATCATATCATATCATATCATACTCAGCCTATAAAGCTGTGGGAGGAAGAAGAAAGGAGGTGGGGGAGCATTTGGGGTGATGTCATTTGTCTTCCCATGTAATCATCATGTGTGATGGGGGCCTGCTGTCAGGGAGATGGCTGAACACCTGCCTGTGATGAGACGTGAATTCCTCATTTTGTTTTCCTTGCATGTGTTGTTTTTGCTTTACCTGTTAAAGTGTCCATCTCAATACACAAGTATTCTCATTTTTACTCTTCTGATTCTCTTCATCATCCTATTGTGGACAGGGAAGGGGTGAGCAACCGTGGGACTTAATTTGCCATCTGAGGTTAAACCACAGTATCTCCCTTCTGAGGTCTATTTTTGTTAGTTTTGTTATTTAATGATAAATTATTATTATGCCTAGACAGTTTCAACACTGAGGACTTTTGCACACTATTCTGGGTCAAGACCTTGGTGAAGCTGGAGTTTCATTTCGTGAAGAAAATCAGGAGGAGAATATCATAGTTTATCACTTCAGTATAGGGTTTACATGTGTTCCAGAGTCTGAGGATTCTGGGTTGAGAGAAAGACACAAATAGAGAATTCACTACTAGTCT